>SNQJ01S0118959.1:36117-46160 GCA_010110895.2 Picea sitchensis
CATGTTTGAAAAATGGCCATAAAAATGGTTGAAAAATTTCCTCTTGACAATGGTTGACCAATAGTTGACCATGGTTGACAATGATTAACCATTATTGACATTTGTTGTCCATACATGACAATGGTTTTCCATAACCATATTGTTGCAATGTGACGAACATGGCTAGCCATAACCATATTGTCACAATGCAATGAACATAAACATATTGTCCCAATGTGATGAACATGACTGGCCATAACCATATTGTTGCAATGTGACTAACATAACCATATTGTCACAATGTGATGAACATGACTGTCCATAACCATATTGTCACAATGTGATGAATATAACCATATTGTTGCAATGTGACGAACATGACTCGCCATAACCATATTGTCACAATGTGACGAACATAACCATATTGTTGCAATGTGGTGAACATAGCCTCGTCATCGCAATGTGATAAAAATAACCATATTGTTGCAATGTGACAAACATAGCCTCATCATCCTAATGTGATGAACATAGCCTTGTCATCAAAATGTGACACAAATATCATGTTGTTATAATGTGATAAACAATGCCTCATCATCGTAATGTGATGAACATAACTTTTTCCTCGAAATAAATGTCTTGTCCCCACAATGTGATGAACATATGACATTTATTTTCATCACATATCCATACGACATATGATGAACATAATACATTTATGTTCATCACATAGCCACTTTTTACTTAAATGTATTTTCATCGCAATGTGATGAACATAGATACATCGTCGCAATATCCTCATCGTCGTCAATATGTGACAAACAATATATTGTCGTTGCAATGTGATGCAAATATCCCGTCATCACAATCTGGCGAACTTAGCCCCTCCCTTGTAATGCGACGAAAATAACCATATTTCCATGATATGACGAACATAGCCTCGTTGTCACGATGTCATCAACATAGCCTCATTGTTGCAATGTTATGCAAATATCCTATCGTCATAATGTGACAAATAATTTCAAATGTCGCTATATAAATTTCATTCATAGTCTTGGTCAACCATGGTCATGGATAGCCATGGTCACCTATGGATAACAAATATCAAACATGGTTAACCATTTTCAACCATGGTCAATCGCAGTCAACCATGGTCATGATTAACCAAGCTCAACCATAGTGAAGGTCATCCATAGTGAAAATCTACCATAGTGAAGGTCTATAGAAGTTAACCATGGTGAAGGTCTAGGGAAGTTAACCATGGTCATGGTCAACCATAATTAACCATGATCATGGTAATCCATGGTCAACCAAAATCAACCATGCTCATGGTCAACCAAGGTGTAACATATTTCTCTTGCGCACATATGATTTGACTTATTCTTTGAGGACACTTGTGTGCAAGTGATGTGGTTTTGTATATGGTTGCTTGTTTCTCTTATGGATTTAGATGATGATGTTGTTGGATTATGATGTTATGTTATTTGATATCTATGTATAGATAGGTTCTATTGACGGGTTTCTCCTGAGTGTGAAGGACACTCGACAGATTGAGGATACCGATGGAATCAATGGACCTCCTTGGACTCCGGATTTAGTCAGGGAGTGGACTGTATCTGGTTTGGGTATTTCTATTTATGCATATGTGACATATGATTGGGTATATTATGATGTTGTTTATGGATCGTTGACAATGTTTTGTGATGGATGCAGACTGATGATTGCTTGCTAATTAGACCCACATAAGGAGTAAAGGGCCATGAACAACAACCAAAAATTGAGGGAGAGGTGTGGAAGCAACCCTACCATAGCCTACTAGCACTCATGTCGTGGCTCGAATTATAGGTTAACAATAACCTAGTTCGAGAGATCCACGATGCCATGAGGGCAGATTGAGACAGTCTCTCACGAATATTCTAAGGGATGTGCAATAAGGAAAGGTCCTTATTCCTTAGAGGCCCTTAGTCTCTCACAAGGTCACCTGATGGAGTATTGACTCCAAGGGTTGGACAACTACCAAAGCAGTCAAAGGCGAGTGACACCCTTGGAGCACATAGTGCATATTGAAGGGCATGTCACATAATTAAAACTTGAATAAAGGCAAGTGGAAACCTTGGAGCATGGAGTGCGTCTTGAAGGGCACATTGTGATCTTTAATAAAGGTGAGTCAATGAACCTAGGTGCCTAGAAACAATATTTTTTTTGACATGGTCAAACTTAAAATAATTATTAAATGAGTAATTTTTATTAATTATAAAATCTCCTTAAAAATTCTAATCCTAGTTTAAATATTTGAACCTAAGTCTAAAGTGGGTAAAAAGACAAAAATTTAGACTATAAATTTAAAAAATGACGGGGGATGAAGAAAAATCAATTTAGGAATTGAAAGAGTAAAAAATTTGTATCTAAAGATTTAATTATATAAATGTGTGCAAAAGAATACCAAAATGGAACTAAGATAAGAAAGGAAATAAATATAAAAAGGAATGTGAAAATAAATATAAAGGGAAAACTAGGAGCTATTTTAGGAGTGCTTTTAGGATGGGTGAGGGAAATTGAAATTTAATTAAATTAAATAGTGATTTTTTCGTGCAACTAAGGGATCGGGTGACAAGTGTATGGGGAAGAGTAATTCCTAATTAATTAAAAAAAAAAAAATAATGTGCAATTGGCAAGTTGACACTAATAAAAATTCTATAAAAGAAATGGCTACGAGGAGGAATGAATCATGACTGGTATGTGTAAAGTTATGTTAATGAAATTTCGTTGACTGATTTTTCTTGTGAGAGTTGGGATACCCAACTCAAAAAAGAGAGAGTGGTAGCTCAACCTTGCGAGGTGAGCCGAGAGATAGAGTTTTATGGTTGTGTTTTTGTGTGGCTCCTTTGCGGCTCGGGGAGCTAAGGGGGAAGAAGAGTACCCCTAGCATTGGTTGGGAGGTACCGGTGAGGTATTTACGGTTAGAAAGTGGGGATCAGGATGGAGCGCAAGCGCGGGAGATCATCATTGACTTCTCGCCTTCGATTATGGCAATTTTATTTAAATTTGTAATCACATTGGATTAATTTTTATAATCTAGCTTTTGTTTTTACCTTGCATAAGTGTGTGAGATCTTAAGTTCAAGAGATAAGCTCCTAGATGATTTAATAAATGCTAGAGGTAGATTCCTAATAATTTCATCGCCATTTTTAATGTAAATCTGAGTTGAATGTATACATATATAAATGTTTGACCACCTCCATTGTTAATTTCAAATCTGAGCTTGAATGTCTACATACAAAATGTTTGATCACTGCCTCATTAATTTCAATCTAAGGTTGAACATCTACATACAGAATGTTTGATCACTGCCCTTTAATTTGAACCTGAGTTTGTACTATCCGATCCATAACACATTTTTTTCCAAATCGATTTTTTTCTCTAATGAGGTCACTGCCGGCCAAAATTGATTTGGACCTGATAAAACATTCATTTGATCCTTACCCATGTTTTTTCTTACTCTCGAGCGAAGTTTTACTCTACCAATGCACACTCCACCTCTACGTTTTTGCTGAAGCACGACCAAGAAATTTACCCCCTTTTTTTGCCCACTCTCCAATGAAGTTTTACTCTGCCAATGCACATTCCACCTCTGCGTTTTTGTTGAAGGACGCCCAGGAAAGTTACCCTCCTTACCTCTGTGTTTTTGGTTTAAAAACGTGCTCAGACTATGGAGGAAACTAGCAAGAGTTTTTACCCTCCTTACCTCTAGGTTTTTGGTGTAAAATATTCCTGAGACTATGGGGGAAACTAGCAAGATTTTTTACCCTCCTTACCTTTGTGTTTTTGGTGTAAAAATGTGCTCAGACTGTGGGGGAAGCTAGCAAGATTTTTTTCCCTCCTTACCCCTACGTTTTTGGTGTAAAAACGTGCTTAGACTATGGGGGAAACTAGAAAGAGTTTTTACCCTCCTTACCTCTGTGTTTTTGGTGTAAAAACGTGCTTAGAATGTGGGGGAAACTAGAAAGAGTTTGTACCCTCCTTACGTCTGTGTTTTTGCTGTAAAAACATGATCAGACTGTGGGGGAAACTAGCAAGATCTTTTACCCTCCTTACCTCTGCGTTTTTGGTGTAAAAACATGCTCAGCCTATGGGGGAAACTAGCAAGATATTTTACCCTCCTTACCTCTACATTTTTGGTGTAAAAATGTGCTCAGACCATGGGGAAAGCAGAAAGATTTTTTACCCTCCTTACCTTTGCATTTTTGGGGTAAAAACGTGCTCAGAATGTGGGGGAAACCAACATGCATTTATACATTTTTTATCTCTTTGTTTTATGTATAAAAAATGCTATCTTGTGGGGGAAACATCATGCATTTTTACCATCTTCATCTCTGCGTTTTTTTGTGTAAAACGTGCTAGCTTGTGGGGGAATCAGCATGAGTTTTTACCTTCTTTATCTCTGTGTGTTGCTCACTATTTTTCCCAGAACTTTCCTTGTTATCTCTGTGTTATTGGGGAATTTACCAACTCTGCATTTTCCTTCATGTCTCTGAGATATTAAGTCCCTTCTTTTTTCTTATTCCTACATTTTTTTTTGCATTAGAAGATTCCCTGCACATTGGAGTGTCATTTAGTTTCATTTGATTTATTTAGTAATATTCAAAGGAAAATATATTCTTTCAATGCAATCACATAGTTTTATATGTATCATTTTGTTTATGATGTCTAGAAGTCTTCAAGTTTAATATTCGTTGTTAAGTGTCATTTTATATCTCAATATTAATTTTAATGAACAATTTAGATATCTATGACCTGTCAATAAAAGGCTCTACTAAATGCTTGATTTATTTTGGGGTCAATCTATAAATGAGTGAAATAATTATATTTGTGCATGCATTATAGGTGATGTATCGAATTTACTTGAGTATGAATTAAATTGTTGAAGAACTAATGTATATTAATAGCACCTAAGTTGGGGACTTTACAATGTAAATTGTAAGCCTCATTGAAAAACATGACTACTTTGCGCATGAATTGGAATTGGTACTTATTTCGTGCCATGTATTAAAAGAGATGTATTGAATGTTTGGATGTGATTTGATTACATGAGCACCTTGATTAATGTTGATGTGTGATCAATTTAACAATTAGATTGATTGCACGCCTTGAAAATGTAGAAGGGTAATTACTTAAGTAAAAAATTCATTTGTGCGCCATGATATAAATGTTGATGAATTATGCGTTATGAACAACGCTGATGTATAATGATATGTGTATAGTTTACTATTGCTTCCCTTAAATTGATGTATGATTGGTTGAGTAGATAGCTTGATTGAGACATGAGATAAATCGATAGTTTTCTCTGGTGAAATGAATAATTAATAATTGATGAATGATTGAGTTATAAATTTACCTTGCACCATGGATTATGTTGTGATTAAATTATTGGATTGCTTGCGCATTGGATTAACGATGGATGTAAAATGATTTAGCTTGATTACCCGCGCGCCTTGAAATAATGGTGATGCATGATTAGTTTAGTAACAAAATGTACTTGCACGCCTTTATTGAAGTAGGCATGTGATTGCTTCATCATTATTCTTTTGCACCTTGAGTTTAAATGTTAACTAATCTGGCGTCATGAATTTATTAGATATATGACAGATTTAGTGACTATCTTTCTCTTGCGCTTTTACTTAAGTTGACTTGTGATTATTCTAGAATTGTTTTACTCTCGCATGCATTGAATATCTAATTGTTGATGTATGACTAATAATGATACCGATTACCCTTGCGCCATCATTAATTGATGTATAAGATTGATGGATTGATGAAATGGATGATCGTTGATGTTGTTGATTAGGTAGTTGCTTGGATTGATTGTGCTAGTGGGATGTAGACACCTCCTTGTTCCTTAGAACAGTCGCCAGCCCTGAGACCTTAAATGGTTAAAATCAATTGGAACCTGGTCTTGAGCATTTCTTATGTTCTGGAGGTCCTAACCTTGCAGGGTAGGCTGGGAGGGTAGTCATTTTATATTCATTATCTGATTGAATGTTGTTGTAATTTGTTTCAAGATAATTATGATGTGCTATCCTTCTACGCTATTTATGTTTATGTGTCACTAACCTTCGTTGACGCGTCAAATGCGTCGTTAGTGAATCCATTATGAGTAGTTGGTACTTTTTTTTCTTATGATGTTGTTGAGTAGGCGCTGTTGTGATCATGTGTTGATGTTAATTTCTTAATAAAAAAAACATTTCCTTTGGCGTTTCGCTTTTTCATAGGCGTAATAGAGGGTTGTTACAGAGGGTCAACCATAATTCACCATGTCAAACATAGTGAACCTTTCCTTCCCAAAGTGAACCAAGTTCTACCAAAGTTAACCATGGTCATGGTCAACCATAGTCAAGCATGGTCATTATAAATTAATGTATTAATGTATTAATACTTAATAATCTATTGATATTTAATAATGTATTTATTAAAGCATTAATACTTTAATAATGTATTACTAAAGTATTAATACTTTTTAAATGTTTAAATGTATTAATTATTTAATATTAATGTTTTAATATGAATATTAATATTAAAAGTTTAATGTATTAATAATATTAATAATTCATTTATTATCGTATTATAATAATATATTATTTATGCATTACTTTATTAGATTATTCATTTTTTAATAATGCATTAATGTATTAATTAATTAATTATATTATATTATTAATGTAATAGTACTTTAATATGTTATAATAATGTAAATTTATACTTTAATTTATATATTATATTAATGTTATAATGTATTAATAATTTAGTAATTTATTTATTAAAAATGTATTAATGTATTAATTAATTAAATTAATACATTTAAATATACTTTAATGTAGTCCATAGTGATGACCATAAGAAACCATGATCAGGTTAAACCATAGTCATTTTTAATAAAAATATTAATAGTTTAAAAATGTATTGTTAATGTATTATTAGTTTAATAATGTATTATTAATGTATTTCTTTATTAGTGTATTAATACTTTAGCAATGCATTACTTAATAATGTATTAATACTTTAATATGTTAGATTACGCATTAGTGTATTAATGCTTTAATTTATACATTACAGTAATGTAAAAATGTATTGTTAATGAATTAATATTTTAATGATGTTTTACTAAATACAATGTATTACTACTTTATTAATGTATTACTTTATTAGTGTATTAACACTTTCACAATGTATAAATTAATAATGTATTAATTAATTAGTACATTACATTATTAATGTATCAATAAATTAATATGTTAAATTACACACGTTAATGTAAATTAATACTTTAGTTTATACATTACATTTATACATTATTATTATATATTTTATATTAATGTAATAATTAATCAAATACACTAATGGTCATCCTCAAGGCATGTCCTACCCACAACCACTTTATAAAAGTTGTTGTTGCTAGTTAGGCTGAGAAAGCTATTAAGACTGTCTAAAATCAATGTGTTTTAGATCAACTTATAAAGTTAGGTTTAAAAATTTGTATATTTTTTTTTCGAATTTTGTGTATTATGTTTGAACAACTACACCTAAATACAAATGTTTCACAATGTAAAATTCATAAAATTACAACAACTATGTAACATCTCGCTCTTGCGCGTGCTGATAGAACTTATTCTTTGAGGACACTTGCTTGCAAGTGATCCTAATTATTATACGACTCGCCGTTGGATTATGATTATGAGATATTATGGATTTGATGATATATTATTTGGTTGTATTACATATACAGGTGCTATTGACTGGGTTCTCCTGAGTGTGCAGGACTTTAGACCTCGAGCATGCAGAGGCATCGATGACACCCCTTGGACTTCGAATCAAGTCAGGGAGTGGATTGTTGGGTTGAATATTGTTGATGTGACATATGTACATATGATTAGAGTTTATGATGATTGATTATTATTGCTAACATGATTCGTTGATGGATGCAGGATGACAATAGCTTGCCGACGAGACTCACATGTGGATTAGAGGGGTCACGCAGGACAACCAGAGACTTTGAGGGAGAGGTGTGGCAACATTCCTCCCACATCCTACTAGTACTCCCATCGTGGCTCAAACTATAGGTTAACGATTACCTAGTTCAAGAAGACCCATGATGTCATGAGGGCAAACTGCAACAGTCGCTCATGATGATTCTAAGGGGCGCACAATAAGGCATGGGCCTTATTCCTTAGAGGCCCTTAGTCTCCCACAAGATCACCTGGCGGAGTATTGACTTCAGGGTTTTTTTATGTCTACCAAAGTCATTCAAGAGGCGAGTGGCACCCTTGGAGCACATAGTGCGTTCTGAAGGGCACGTCATGCAAGGAAAACAGAAAGAGGCGAGTGGCACCCTTGGAGCACCTAGTGTGTCTTGAAGGGCACATCGCGATTTTAACCGGTAAGTGAATAAAACTAGACGACCTTAAAATGAATGATGTGATAAGTAAGATTTAAAAACAATTTTTCCCTAATAAAAATGTCGCCCAACATAGAGAAATTAAAACCTAGGTCTAAGTAGAACATGTGGTCAAAAAAATAAAAATAAGAATAAATAAACATGTAACAAGAAGGGGGGTAAGAAATTCAAATTAATTTATTAAAGTCAAATTATCATGGAGGATTAAATTTTAAAAAGGGAAATGATTGTTTTTATCTATTTTTGCTAATTTAATTTTAGTTAAAAAAAAAGAGAGGGTAAATGGTTGTTTCATCTACATTTGCTAAATTAATTTTTAATTAAGGAAGAAAAAGGGTAAATGGTTGTTTTATCCACACTTGCTAAATTGATTTTTAGTTAAAAAGGAAAAAGAGGGAAACTTAAAAGAAATAGGAAACTTAAAGAAAAAGGGTAAACCTAAAGAAAAGGGGAAACTTAAGGAAAAAGTTGAATGTCTAACTTAGTAAGGAATCTTCCCTTTAGAACTTTCTAATTATGAAATCAACTAGGAATTAAGTAAAGGCGTAAGTCATTTAAGAAGTGTAAGGGAATTTTCGGACACAAGGAGCATTTTTAGGAATGCTTTTAGGTGGGTGATGGAAATATGAATATTTAATTAATTAATAAAAATTATTTTCTGGTGCAACTAGGGGATGGGTGACATGTGTACGGGGGAGGTTTTTCCTAATTAAAATGAATGAAAAAAGATTTTAATGAGAATTGAGAAAGTAATTACTTGAAAACTCTATAAAAAGGATGGAGGAGGAGGAGTATGGATTTGATCTTTTTGCGTAACGTTACACTGCTGAATTTTTACTTGACTGAACTTTCTCTTGTGGGAGTTGGGACACCCAACTCGGGTAATGAGTGGTAGCTCGACCTTGCGAGGTGAGCAGGGTGCTAGTTTTTCTCCGGTATTGTGTGCGTGGCCCCTTTGCGGCTCAAGGGGCTTAGGGGGAAGAAGAGTACCCCTCACGTTGGCTGGGAGGTACCAGTGAGGTCACGTCGGCTGGAAAGCAGGAATTGGATAGAGCACACGTGGGACAATGACTCAAAGCTTTCACATTTGGCTATGGTACACATGTGTATATTTTTGAATGGTAGTTTAATATTGATTCCACGCTTTCAGTATTTTACTTCTATTGTGTTAAGATTATGTTTCATTCAACGTTTTATGATCAAGAACTTAAATTCATCCGAACCTTATGCACGTTGTATTTTGATTTGATTTCCCTTGGTTAACCCAAACTCTCATTACAATGACTTCTTTGCGATTATTTTTATTGTTTATTACAAACAAAAATTTGTGTTTTTATCTTTCATCCCTTATCCCTTTGGTTGTTAGTCCGTGCGTGAGAAGTCGGCTAGGAACTGAATTGACGGTCGTCACTTCGGTGTTTAAAGACCTATAGATTGAAATGCCCTTGTTTCCCATGCACAGATAATAAGTGAAGGATAATTTTTTTCCCAACTATCTAACCCTTACTTATCTCTGCATTTTTCTCTTGTGATTAATCCCAGATCCTTGTGCCTTCTTGTGAATGAGTATCCTTGCGTTGATTGATTCATTGTTGAATGATTAGTCTCATGCCTTCTT
>SNQJ01S0118961.1:2356-26295 GCA_010110895.2 Picea sitchensis
CAAACAGATCATCCTAATGCCCAGACTAAGGGAATGGGGCAGATGAGTGGGAGATAAGATGTAAAAGTGATGATATGATGGGAGCGGACGATGGCCCTTCAGAAATCCCCCCGGTGGCAAACCAAAAGCCTATGGGTACAAGCTTGCTAGGATAACCTGTCAATCCCCCCAACCATGGTCAAGTGGGTCAATGTAAGATCCAAGCAATTGTCAGAAATAAAAGGAATGTGATGCATATATCTAAAGGTTATAATGATAAAAATGACACATACCATGATACCTGGACCAATTACCTCATGGAGCAAGAGTCTTCTCCGATACAAGTCCAAGCCGAAGGTGATGGATGCTGCTGCTGTTGACAAGACAAGTCTGATAAAAGAGAAGAAAGATGGGCCCTCCGGGGCCATGCTCAGGTCAATCCTGCTCTTGGTACTCCATGTCTAGGACCTGTGGGCCTCGAGACATGCTCTCCTAGTTATCCCTAGAAATCGGGGATAACATCTGGCTCCAACTCGGGGACATGTGCTCACCGTAGAACGCATGAGAACCTTAGCATCTCTGGCATAACCTGCAGACCTACTCACACTCGAAAAGGGCATCAGTAACAAAGGTGGGGTGGTATTGCCACCTCGCAAAAATATATATGTATATATAAATGAAACAATCAATATGCAAGTGAGGAAACAAACTAACATGAAATGCAATTGGTATAATACACGGAAAATGCCTACCTACCTACACTTAGCTGTGGAGTTAGGTCCCACCACCTTGGTGGGGTTTGAGGAGGTGCCCGCTGATAGGCAATAGGTGCCTTCTTCCTTCCAAAGTGGACAAGTAGTATGAGTTATCAACTGATTCCATTCCCACTTTGAAAGGTCTGAGCCATGACTGCATGCTTCCTTTTACATTGGTTGGCTCTCCTTTCTGAGTGTCCCACATCCATACCATATCTCCCTCTTTATACTTTCTGACTTTGTATTTGGTCGTTCCCTGAACAACCTTGGTGTATTGTACTGAGGGAGTTGGGTGGGCTTCTGCTGTAAAGACTTCTTGTTGGGACGGGTGGATTTGTACATCATCTTCATCCTTCTTCTTTTTCAATATCTTCACCGTCCCAACTTCTTTGTTCTTGAATTCATCTAGGAGTTGCTGGTATTCTTCTTTCTTGGGCCATTCGATTTGATCAAAGTCTTCTTCTGTTGCAAAGGGCATGCCTTCTAGAGAATATTTTTGAAGAGTTTGTATCATATTGTCCTGGGTTTTATCAATTTTCGTTGGATGAACAATATCTTGTACATGGTCCCCAGTTACTGGCACATTAAGTAGATGTCCCATTATTCCATCTTTCAAAGGTAATCGCAAAAAGGTGAGGTCCATTTCAAGGGAACCGCCTATCATCGTGCCAAACTTCCTAGATAACAACATTCCCCAAACATCTGGGACATCAACCACTATAATGTCAATGTGGATTGTCTTCTCGGGGTATTCTTTTAAGTGTACTTCAACATTTTCAACCATCCCATGTGTGGGTATTGCTTTAGATTCGAAACCACACACATTCCTGTAAGGCCTAGTGACCTTCAAGCCCATTTGTTGCATGACTTTAAGAGACATCATGTTAGCACCTGCACCTGTATCTAGCATGCAATTGTTAAGATATTTGTTGTTCATTGTTAAAGTCATGAAAAAAGGGGGGTTTTCACCATACTGGACCCTGAAATGGTCAACTTGCAACATAATAGGGGGGTCCATAGTTTCATCTGATCCTGAAAAGAAAGTATCAAAACGATCTTTGATGGATGGGATCTTGATTGCTTCTCTTAGGGGAACATTCACATGCATCTTTGATAACACCCCTTCAAAGTCAAAGTTAAGGTGAACCTTACCAGTTTTGGATGTCTTAGGAAGAAGCACCTCAAGAGGTGGGGGTTTTGGCTGATCAGCGGTAGGTTGTTTCGGGTTCTTCCTTTTGTATACCTGAACTTCTTGTTTCTTTAGCTTTTCTCGTGATTCCTGGTTCAGGTTGTTTATTACCGCCATCCTTGCTGCCCTGGCTGCTTCCCTCATAACTTGTTGATGTTCTATATCTGTGATATTGATCTGTGGAAAGTTCATGAAGCAGTCCATATTGTTGACTTGTTGCTGGCTAGCGTTATAAGGGCATTCATGCTTCCAATGTGCTTCACTACATTCCAAGCACCAAGGATTTTCATCAACAATGTTTGCAGGGGCCAAGGTATTTGGAACTTCGTTTTCATTCTTTGGCTTGTAAAATTGGTTCCCTTTCTGGAATTGCCCTTTTATGTTCAAGTCGCACGTGTAAGACTTAGGAAAGTACAACAGGTCCGAACTGCTGACGTCGACAAGTGTACAAAAGGCAGCTGCAACATATTCATAGGCAGAAGAATTTTTGGGTATTTTACTGAGTTTGTATTTTGCTAATTTTTCTGGTTATTGAGAGGGCAAGGTTGTCCTCAAATTTTGGTAAATTTGTATTGGCTGGGAGGATTGGTTTTGCCCTCAGAATTTCTGAAATTGACAAAGTTATAGAACAAAAAAATTGTGTCTCATATGTGTTGATGATTCATCTATGATGTTCTTGTTTCCGCTGTAATTTTTTCTATCATAATTTCAGTGTAAATTGTTCAGTGATAACAACTAGGGTTTATTATTAGATCACTAGAAAGCAATTTTCAGATATGAAATTAGTCACATAGAATTGCATGTGAAAATTGACACTAAGGTCTAGGGTCTAGGGTCGAAGTATGTTTTCCTTTTGTTCAACTCCAATGCTATAGCCCACCACATGTTACTATTTGTTACCTAGAATGTTGTTGGTATCCTTGCCTATGCTCAATCATGGCAGGGAAATTTCAACCCCAATGATCATGGTCAAGACCATTATCCACTCTAGTTAGAATTCCTAGCCCTGACTGCAGACTTGCACCCTTTTGTCAACCTATTTTCTCGTAAGTTTTGCAAAGTGCTTATTCCAAATGGCCATTGGAATTCATTTCAATCGAACCCACGAGTGTATGTGGAGGTTGATCTGAAGTGGGAGCATCACCCCTTTATTTTTGTTCGCATCAAAGTTGAAGTTCGCTAGCAAAAGGTTTGGTACCTTAATCTTCCAAATGCCCACTTTGTATGTCAATCTCAGGATCATTTGATTAGAGATTTCCTTCTTCGCAAGCCCAATCCAGTGGAGGTTGCAAGTGAGGGCATTGTTGCAAATCCCCCTTCTTCCAAGGGCACGGGGATTACTAGTAGCTGTATGGCTTAAAGCTCAAGAATTGGGGGTGGAAGCCCCTTTGCAATTGTTGGTTCCCTTTCTAGAATTGCCTTGAACATACTCCTGGTTGTCAACAAGATAAGTTAAAATCCTCTAGATCCTATGAATGCTTGGCACCATTGTTAAGTGAACGTTGAGAAGGGGTCTCCCCTCTCATCTCACGGCTCCACTATAGGCTTTCCTGACTGTTCTAAGAAGACGGGCTTGTCATTGCCCAAATCTACCCCCGCACCCACAATTGCCGATGCAAAATCCTTAGATGGAGAGACCAACCCGTCACCCAAGTCCATTCGGGGTGGGGTTAACACCTTCAAGACATAAAGGTGAAGATTTTTGAGGAACTAAAGGCTTCCCAACAGGTCTATCTATGACCTCTTGTTGGGCTCTATGTTTAAGGTTCTCAAACTGTTCTTGCTGCTATTTTAGGACATCAAACAGGTCAGACTTTTCACCCCCTCAAATTTGCCTTTAAACTGATGATTGCATGCTCTTTTAAGGTGCTCTTGCAAGTGTTTTAATGACCAATGTTAGCACATGCATAAACCTTAAAACAAACAATACCCTCTAGGATCTTAGCAAGTCCTAATGCTGAAAATAACTAAGCATACATGACAAATGAACACAAAATATTTTTGGTCAACATGACCCTGGATAAAACCCCCCCGAGGAAACCTGGTAAGAGAGATGTATATATATGGAGATCTTCAAGCAATAACTACAACAAGGAAATCAATATGAAGGAACCTGTAACAATTGCTAGCTCCTCTCAAGCTTAGCAAATAGCTCCTTGAAATATGTGCCCCTTGAAGAGTGCGCCCCTCTTTCCTTGAGTTAGCTTGAAGATGATTTGCGCCCTTGAATAATCCTTGGCCGATTGCTAATCCCTTGTACACCCTTTGTATTGAAGGTGTGCCCACAACAACCCACAAGACAGATCCAAGCTGCACCCTCTCTAAAGTGTGCCTGCTAGTATGTGCCCCTACTCCAAGGATGCACCCACGAACTAGCTCATACACAAAGCCTCCATGAAAGCTTCTCCAAACTAGCTTGCGCCCTCCATGAACAAGTGCGCCCTAGTTTTCTCTTTCAAACCCTGTCTTCTCACTTCTCTTCTCCTCACCCAATTCTCTCAAGTGATCAAGTGAACAATTGAGCCTCTCTTTGCCCTATGCGCCCCCTTTAGCCTTCCAAAGCCAAACCTAAAAGACCAATGGCTAAGATTAACTCTTGCTAAGTCTAATCAATGGGTGAGATCTCATTTCATAAATCTCACTTGGAAACCCACTTTGCTCAAGTTTCCATAGTTTGCTTTATGTCTCTTAATTCACCCACATTGTGAATTAATAGTCACTTTATGACTTAAGTGACAAATTTCACTTTTTGACTTAAGTGACTAAGTCAAAGTGAAATTAAATCATAAAGTAAAGGTACAAGGGTCAAACATTTCCCTCTTGTGTTTAGAGACTCACAAACACAAGGGGACCACTTCCCAAGGTACACAAAACTCAACAAAAGGCACATCAACTGGCTACATTCTCTGAATCGTGACTCAACCTACCACAAGCTCCTCCTCCGTGGTGACAACATTCTCCTTTGAAGGAAGAGGCAATCACTCCTCCTTGGACTTCGACAAATTTGAAACCTTGTGCTTGTAAACTTTTGCATTCAGAGATTTGACCACCGCTTGCATATAATCATCACTATGAGAACAATTGAGAGCAATCTATTTCGAAGGAGAACACTCTTGGGATTGGCTTCACCTCTGATACACATTGTCTTTTCCCTCGTCAACAACCTAGGATCGGTCCTGCCTGTTCACCCACTACAATTGAACAAGCCGAAAGAAACCCACTATTGACTGTACGATTTTTCTCTCCCAAATTAGAATCCCCATGAATGGAGGCCCTACTTGTTGAAATCGGACCCAAAATTGAGACTGCACCCTTTCCTATACCTGCAATCAAATCTATTGCTGTTGGATTTGCACTTATGCCTATACTTGCAATTGTACTAGCTCCTAAAGTTGTAGCCACAATTGTACCTATCCTTGAACTTGCACCTTTTCAATGCATGCCGATATGAGATATGATCCTAGCTCCCTTTCTACCAATTGCATCGATACAATCACCTTCCCTATTGCTTTGCATGTCTGTGTTTTCACTCTCTTTCCCCATCGCTATGTGTCTTCCACCCATTGTAAGCCTTTCTCTAACAAATCATAGAATCCTAGATAAAACTCCACTGTCCACCTATCAGGGCTTGGACATTTTTCCTTTTGAAATGATTCTAGTACTGCTTGTTGCTCCTCACATTGGATGGGGCCTTATAATTGTGATTTTTATCACACCACCTATGATTTTTATTGCACCACATGTGATTTTCATCACAAATGTTAGAGGCTTGTAGGATGATATTGATGGAGCATTTGATGGACTAGGGACACATTCTTGTTGCACACTTTCATATAATTGCTTCCCTTATGACAATTTGTCCGATCTTTGTGATTGCCCCTAGTGCCTAGCATGGAGATGGTATTATCATTTGGTTGGTTTTGGTTGAGAGCCCTAGGTCGTATGGACATTTCCAACATTGTGATGATATATTCAGCAGTGTTGGAAATATCTCCAATTTCTCTTGATATTTTCGATTTGTCTCGAGGTTTTCAAGTTGTTGATTTGCCCAATATTTTCAAAATTCTTTAGTTCTAAGTTTATTATTACCGATATTTTTCGATAATTTCTGATATTTTGCTCGATATTTATGAATCCCGATAAGTTTCATTCTAGACCCTCGACGATATATTCTTGAAATGAAATTTGCAACACTGATATTCATCATGTTCACACATCATTGGGAGAGAGCGCTATACATTGGCTTAGGTTGCTATGTTGATCTAACCCTGTCAAGGGCTAGACTTTGATGGTATGTGATTGGTCTTGGCTTTATTGGAGTAATACCCTAGCACATATGGGCTCATTTGGCATTGGATTAGCATCTGGGTATCATTGGCTCATGGTTCTAGTAGAGCACTCCTCATGTACACCTCTGTCTACATGAATTTATCCCTCTCAACGTCTATGTTTTGTATGGTTTAGCATGGTTTGAGCCTCATTGTGTGAATGCCCTAGTGCATTTGGTTACTCTTTGCACATTATTGAGTTTGGATGTGAGTGACCATCATTTCTAGTGGAGCGGTCCCTTTGGTTACATCTTGTTGCCACATATTTTGAGGTTTGATCATCTTTCATTGGAGTTTTGATGCGACCGTCCCCTCATTCCTTGGATAGATCCTATGCTGATGACTTTTCACATGGATTTAGGCTAAAGCATATGGTGTTTTGACTCCTCATTTCATGGATTTATCATTTGGCACTTGGTTCAATGTTATTTACACCTTGGAGGATTGAGTTTGTTAGCCTTGGAGAATATGCCCTAACACATTTCATTATCTTGGGCTTGTAATTGGTCTCCCAAGGCCTTGGATCCCCTAATGAAGGGAAGCTCTTCACTCATGGAGGTTTTATGGTGCATATTTTTATGCATTTTGGAGAGAGGTCTTTCATGAAGAGGCTACACGTGGCCCTTGGAGCATGTGTTTTGATTTCCTACCTTGGATGAGGGAGACGTCTAGCATGATGAGGAGACATGTGGCATGGCCACCACTTGTTTATCATTTTATTATGCATAGGTTGATTTGTCATTAGGAGTTTGTTAGGAGATATTGATTTTTATTCTTTTCCTAGGAGGGATCTTGGATCTACAATTGGGATATTATTAGTTTATGTTGGAGGGTTTTGAGCCCTATCTCTATAAATTCATGTTGGAGGGTTTTGAGCCCCATCTCTATAGTTGAGAGCCTCCTCCCACCCTTTTGTAATGTTTGTTGAAAGTGTGGTAAACTTTGAGGGTTTGTTGTTGAAGGTCTATTCAAGGCTATTGGAAAGTTAAGGGTTCATTTTGGTTCATGCGAGGCATATGTTTTGGAATTTCTCATGGCTGAATATTAATGCTGAAAACTACTTGCAAAGGATTTGCTTCAAGGGCTATTTGTGAAGGGTTACTCTACTCCAATAGAAGGAATTAGGTCCGGGCATTCCTCTCTTAATCTCTTTGATGTGTTATTGTTGCATCTTTCATCTTTTAGAGTATTTGCAGAATTATACTTCATAGTGAAACACACCCTAGTAAACAAAAGTCTAAAGGTACATCTTTTGTAGGGCTTGTTACCCCATCTCAATCTAGGTAACTAGAGGAGATGATGTCTCATGGCCCCTATTCATCTGTTTGTGAAAGGTCTAGAGAGCTTGAGTCGGGCTTGAAACCGGCGTATCAGGAGTTTCCCCACCCACCACACCTCAATGGGGCTTTTTTTCTATTTAGGAGGGCAAGTTTCCAAGGGAGACGTCCCTAAGTTAATCTGTTTAATGAAGGGCTAATGGATAGTGGACCAAGACAATAGGTTCCTTTTCACAGATTACAGCCAACTATGAGATAATCAAGAAGAAGTCTTCCACCGATGATTGCACCCTCGCTTTGCTAGACAAGACAAAGAAGACTAGAAAATGTGCTTGCAGTTGGGTTAGTATTTCATAAAATCAATGATTATCTTTATCATGTATATATGAGCAAGACATGCCATTATTGACTAAGTTACCGATACTCAACAAAGACAAAAGATTAATATCACTTCTTCAATAAAGCATGTGCCATTCAATGTTCAATATTAAATCCTTATATCATATCAATAATGCACTAAAAATGTCAAATCAGCTACATACGTCATACACCTATATTGTTTCGCAATAGGTGTGGGACGCCACCCTAGAGTTAAGACACTTTGAAAGACAAAGAGTGCAACGCTTGTCAAATTAGCTTATAGATGTAATCAATGCCTCAAGATCATCAAATCAAGTGATGAAAGTCACAACGTTTACCAACCAAAGATCCAATAAGTGTGACGTTAAGCATATACTTAGGTCAAAATTTAAGACAATTGAGTGAAACGTTTATCAAATCAGCTTACACAAGCAATTAATAACTCAATGTCAATCAATATATCGCCAAGTAAAATGTCACAACGCTTGCAGGTATAATCAAAATCAAAGGGTATGACGCCACCTATATAAATCTTGCTGTCTCCCAGTTAGCTAGCCATACAAACGCTTTGTCAAAGTCAACCAAGAAAGGCAAATAAACTCCACGGGCTATGATGAGAAGACAAGGTCGCACCTTCTATCCAAGCAAAGTTCATTTAAGGCCAACGCTATCAACTTTAGGTTAGTTCAAGAATTAGCTAGGGTTAGACGCTATTAGTTAGGGTTTCATACTTAGTGATACTGAAAGAAGTTTAAGCATAACAAGCTTCAAAATCATTCATAGACTAGTGCCTTGCTAATGGAGTCAACTTGAGCGAGACCAATGGTTTAGGGAGGATTCAAACTCAAAGATTGAAGAGAGTTAGGTTTGATGGTGTTGCTATGGCAAGCACACCAACCCTAAACCCTAAGAAGAAAAAAGATTTACCTAGGTGTAGCCAAAGCTGTGGCTAGAACTTTTGCTCCTCTCCTGAGACTTCCTTGGCAAAACGGCTACTTAGAAACATAAATCTATGTATCTAAAAGTGTTGCAAGGGCAAGGTTTTCAAAACCCTAGAAGTAAACCCTAGGTAAACTTAATTAGGCCTAGAATCACTTCTTCAATTTATGCTCAAACTAGCTCAAGATAAGAGGAAATCTAGTGTATTTATGGCTAGGCTAAACCTTCTAATCAAATGGGTATGTTATACTATGGGGACATGAAGCCCCAACCTACTTGTGCGTAGGCTCCTCAGGGTTTCAAGGATCAAGCAAATGACAACAAGACAACAATTAATGCAAATGTTAAACAACAACCATTCCCTCCAACAGTGTTTTGATGCAAAACACTACAAGATCATGAAGAAAAGCCAATCCACACCCTATTAAACCTTCCAATAGTATAAAGCACCACTTTTCCAAAGAATAATCCTTCCAAGAGGTTGCCCCACACTCCAAAGAGACAAGAAAACAAGAACAAGAGCTAAAAAATGACCTCTCAAATGAGAACAAGTTATCTTATCTTCAAATGAGGGTAAAATGATCCCTCTATTTATCTGATACTTTGACCTTCAATTTACAAAATAGCCTATACAATGTAAGACATTATCCAGTTATTTGTTACTTTACATGCTAAAATGTCAAATGCTAATAATGAAGGCGCCAAGCCCCTTTAGGAGGAGACGGCCCCTTTTAGGGCAATAATAACCATCCAATGAGCAAAACGCTGCCCCTCCCGGGGCTCCAGCAACATGCCACAAGTGCCAAACAAGCCCAACATGGTCGCCATCGCCCTAGAAGCTGCCCATCCCGCCTCGGTGGAAGGCCCCGACCAACTTAGTCAACGTCCAACTGTGGTAATGATCCCCAGGCCGCCTCTGCCAAAACGCCCCGATGAGGGCGTCCCTCTTCATCTCTGTGCAAGGGTTCGCCACAAGATCGTTCCGCCTTCCGCCATCCCAATCATCCATCTGGCGGGCTCTTCAACCCCATGGAGGTCCTGAATCCATATCCCCATGTGCAACGATCCTCTCGTACCCTAGTCTCACGCATGGTCCCGCACATCAAAGCACGCCTGTGGGCTCATCAGCCCTGCACATCATAGCAATGTAAATCATATCATCATTAAAATTATCAAATATATGTATAACATCCCTAACAAATCTTTAAGAGCTCAAAGATTACTACATGCACCCACCATACAAGGCTAAGGGAAACCAGGCAAATCCTCCTATTGGGCTAATACCCACAAGAAATGGAGAGTCTCCCAAAGGGTTATTCAAACCAAGGCAGCCATGTGATGGTTTTAGGGATGTCTAGTCACGAAATGCACTTAGGGTCAGTGTCACTGTGGGTGCTCTCAGAGGGAGGCGAAGCCAGACCATGGATGCACTTTTTCCAAGCCCATTGCCTTATCTTCTCTTTATTTGCATTTCTTTACTACAAGCTCGAATGAAGAGGACACCGCCTTGCTTATAGCTGAAATGGACAAGGCCTGAATTAGTATCTTCACAGAATGAGAGGGCTATTCTATGATGAGACTCTTCCCTTGGCCATGCAACCAAAGGTCAATCGCCTGTTTGCGGACCAGATAGTGGCAATGTTACACCGCTAAATACCTATGAACATAATGGGTCGGGTCATGATGAGACATCCCATCCTCTTGGTTAGGTCTTCTGTATTTATTTATTTCATTTTTTCTTAGGGTCCCTTTAGTTTCTTATCGAAGCTTTTTATTGCCTTCTCGGGATCCCCCAAGGCATCTCTTAGGTTTCATTTTCCCATGGCTTTTATCTTTACCAGCTGCTTACCTCGGCCTTTAGCCCCTTCTTCCCACAAGACAAGATGTACCCTAATGGTCCTCCTAATGGCTGACTAGGGAAATGGACATGAGCTGGATATAAGATGGAAAAGATGATGGTGGAGCGGACGATGGTTCTTCTAACCCCTTTTGGTGGCTAACCATAAACCATGAATATCAACTTGCTCAGCCACCCCATCAATCACCCCAACAATGGTCAAGTGGATTAGTGTAAGATCCAAGCAGCCATCCCAAATGAAAGGGAACCCAAATGGCTATAAGATGCTTCTAATGATCAACATGACATACCATGATACCTCTAATCACCACCTGGAGCAGAGCCCGATGCAAGCCCAGTCAAGAGTGATGGAAGCCTGCATCGCCGACAGACAAAGTCAATGAGAAGAAGATGGGTCCTCCAGACTATGTCTGGTCAAGCCTCGCCTCTGTATCTATGTCTAGACCATGTGGGCCTCGAGACATGATCTCCTAGTTATCCCTAGATATCTGGGATAACAAAGTCCAAATGAAGACATGTATCCCGGCTGTGGATGGGAGACCAACATGTCAACAGATAGTATCCCAACAACCCCTCAAATGCCTCTTCTGCTAACATATTCATCTCATCTAATTAGCAATAAATTTTGAGATGGTAGACCAACCGCCATCAATGGTGGTACATGAGCCCTTGTTTGCTATGAAGTGTGTGTCATATTTAATATATTAGGCATGTTGATGAGGATTAGTGGTTGAAGTTGGATAATGAATCATAAGCTCAAGAAGTTATGTTTGTTGCCTTGTTTCACCCTTGGTGGCAATCATTTAGATCTAGCCTTGTGTGTTGTCACCCCAAGGAATAGGGCATTCACTGGGGCCCTCAGCTAACACATTTCGCTTTCCCTCACCATAATTCAACACCTAGCATCCTTTGAGCTTGTCAGAGTGTACCAAAACTTCGGGGATGGGTCATGTTCAATTCTCTCATGAGAAGAGGGATAAAATGTCAAGGTTTATGCATCTTTTAGTAAAAGAATGATAAAGAAAGAATGTTATGAAAGAAAGAAAGGAAATGAAATAATGCAAGGACATATAAAAGCCACAGTTCATACTTTAGCTCTGCCCTTTTGTATTCGCCCTAGTCCCATGAAGCAATGAATGCTAATGCTTGAAACCTCATAGAGGGGATTTAAAATCAATAAGAGGGAAAAGATAAAAAGACAAATTAAGGGGTTCGGAAAAACATAGCGCCTAGAAAAGGGTAACTCAAGAGCATGCATACCCTCTACAGTTAGCCATAGAAATGGACCTAATGATCTCATCACCATGAAGTAAGCCCAACACGCTTCACCATCACACTTACCTTTGAAGGGTTTCTTCTTGCTTCCCTTGGAGACGCATCCCCACTTGAGTCTTTCTTTCTTTCTTTGCTTGACACACCTAATAGAGTCTTTTGATGGTCTCCATACCTAAACTTGCCAACTTACATAAAGTCTTGAGAAAATGTGAAGTTTGAAGGGGATACTTGATATGAATTGTTGATATGGCTTCTGTATTAAGTAACATATTACTTTATATGGTCTAAGGACTCTTATACCTTGTGAACATTGGTCTTACTTGATTCCATAACTTTGATTGATTTGTATGCACCTGACTTGGTTTTTGAAGGACGTCCCCTGCTTTCACCCAGGACATGCATTTATTTATAGGATATGACACTTGTGATGCAGAGCATTGAGTCATTTGATGGTTTGACATACTCAAACACAGACTCTCACATCTTTTCGACCTTGGACAATGTTGAAGTTTGTAGCATCAAACAAGTATCTCCACATTGGATTGTGTCTATCATGTGGAGATCGTCATTAATACCTCTCAAAACTTTGGAAATTCACATCAATAATTTTTTTTTTGTTGACTGGGGAAATCAACAACTAGTCGGGCACGTACTCGCATGACATGTGGTCGTGTTATCTGACTGCTACCACTATAACCCCAACCATGCCAACGCGGCCCCTCACGCGACACTCGAGGCTAGTCGAGGGTTTCGAATTGATGACTTCACATAAGGGAGTGCCTTAACAATACACTTCATCACTGACTGTTCTACACCTCGAGGGATTTTAATAATTTTAATTAAATGAACGCCATTTTAGAATTAATTGAGATTAATTAAATAAAATGCTTAAGTTTTTGGCATTAGTGATTTAAGTGAATTAAATGAATCTTAGCCATTGATCTCAAGTGAGGGAGATTTGATCTCATCCATTGATCACTTTGGAGATTAGGGTTAGGGCTCATCTCAAGATTATAAAAGGAAACCAAGGGAGAGGACGAGACACACATTTACTCATTCTTGAGACAACGAGAGAGAGAAGACAACAAGAGAGAAATTGTTTGTAGGTGACCGAGAAGGACGGGCAACCAAGGGAAAACACTGAGCAACATTGGGCAGGGCTGCAGGTTGGTTTTCTCTTCTGGGTAGCTGCCATACAACACTGTGTAGGCCGTACATATTGCAGCAGCAACAACAACAATTGTAAGGCCATGCGGTAGGGCCGTACAACAATGAGGAGGGCCGTACAACAGGTTGTACAACCAACAGATTTTTTAGGCAGGGGTTTCTACAGATCAACAAATAAGGTTTTTGTTGTAGCTTGTTTTTCTCTCAGTGGGCCATTTTCCTGAGCCCTGATTTTTAGTATAATAAAATCATCTCGTTGCTAGTTTTCCCTTGGGGATTTTTCCAGGGATATTCACCCAAAAATATGTGTATATGTGTTTGTTTTCATGTTTTACTTTTGTTGCAATTTCTGGTTAAGAATCTCAATGTGCTTTTATTCAGTAGATCTGCATTTTATTTCAGCAAGGATTAACTAGGAATTAATTGTCGTGATTGGGGTTCAAGGAAATTTAACATGGTATTAGAGCTAACACTCTGAAGGAGATCAGATAAGGGTTTTGTCACAGGTTTTATAGCAGATCTAAATTCTAGTAGTTTACATTCCTCGTTAAAATTCTGATTTGGAGATGGTCGCAACCGGTTTGAGGTTTGAAGATAGGTTGGAGGGTTCATCCAACTTCATTCCTAGGAAAGCGAGGGTTAACATTAATTCTCATGGAAAATGGGTAGTGGGAGTTTGAAAATACCATCGTGACCCCACCGACGGATCCACAACAATTGGTCATCCATAATCAAAAGGATGTGAAAGCCAGGAGAATCATCTTAGATGTGGTGAATGATCACTTGATTCCTCACCTATCTAAGAAGTTGACAAGGGATATGTTTGAAGTTCTGACAAATCTTTTCTAGAGTAGTAATACAAACAAAAAATTGTGTTGAGGGAAAAGTTTAGAAACACCAAGATGACCAAATCAGATATGATGACCAGATCAGATATAATGACCAATTATCTCACCAAGATCACTCGGGTTCGTGATCAGTTGGCAGCAGTTGGGGAGGTCGTGACAGATGAAGAGATGACAAGGATGGCTTTGAATGGTTTCACTAAACCATGGGCCCCATTCATCAAGGGCATCGTTGCACGGGAGACATTTCTCAAATTTGATAAGCTATGGAATGATTTCATCCAAGAGGAGATTCGGGTGGAATCTCTAGCAGACCAACATAAGGGTGATGATGAGAATTTGGCTCTTGCTAGTCAGGCAAGGAAGAGTAAGGGAAAGTGTTCGATCAAGAGGAATACAGGTGGAGAGTCAACTTCACAGGCTGGAAAGAAGAGGGATCTGAGCAAAGTGAAATGCTTTGCGTGCCACAAGAGTGGTTACTATGCTTCACAGTGTCCAGAACGAAAGAAAGGGAAGGGAAGTCTTAATAGGTAGACACATCTGTAGATACTCAAATCGAGGAGTTTGCTGAGAGGTTCGAGAAGGATTTCTTGTTAGTTTCTTGTCTTTTTGGCATAGTTTCTAACAGTGCCTGGTACGTGAATAGTGGGGCTTCTTGTGACATGACGGGACACGAGTTGTTCACCAGTTTATCAAAGAAGGACTTGGATCTGCATGTGGAGCTTGGTACCAATGCCAAGTGTGGTGTAGAGGGAGTTGGGACAGTTAGATTTCAACTGGGATCAGACGGCTCTCTGGAGGTGGCAAATGTGTTGTATGTTTTGGAGATCAAGAAGAGTTTGCTCTCAATTTTGACAACGGAGGACAGGGGATACACCATCACTTTTGAGGATGGTCAGGTTCTTATTTGGTCGAAAGGATCTAGCCTTGACTCAACACGAGTTCTTGGTAACAGAGAGGGAAATCTATACAGGATGAAGGCCCAACCAACATGTGCTCTAGTTCATGATAGTGATGACTTGTGCAAGCTTTGGCAGAAGAGGATGGGTCACTTGCATCACATAGTGCTACCTGCACTGAGGGAGATTGTCACTGGTCTTCCGGAGTTTAGTGTGGTGTGGTAGAGAGTATGCAAGGGGTGTGCTCTTGGCAAGAATGCCAAGGTTGCTTTTTTAAGCAACGAGAGTAGATCCAAGGGGATCTTGGATATAGTACATACATATGTATGTGGTCCGATGTCAGTAGAGTACGACAGTGTATGTGCAAAATAGGAGTCCTCATAAAGTCTTGTAGAACAAGACTCCATAAGAGGCATTCGTTGGAGTAAAGATGGAGATTGTCCATTTCCGCATTTTCGGTTATCCAATGTATATCAATGTACCAACAGAGAAGAGGACAAAGTTGGAGCCCTTAGGGGAGAAAGGCTTATTTATTCGGCTATAGTGAGACCTCAAAGGCATATAGAATTTGTATTCTAGCGTAAAGGAAGTTTGTGGTGAGACGAGATGTCATGTTTGAGGAGGGCTTGGCATACATGAAGTCTCATGAGCCTATTCAAGTGACAAAAGACAAGGAGCAGGGGGCTCTTAAGGATGACTAGCGCTCATCAACTACTTTAGGAAGTTAGACTTCAGGTCAGGAGGAGGAGTTGAGGGATCCTTCTAGTTCTTTCAGGAGGAGGCCTCAAGGCATATAGGATCTGGATTCTAGCGCAGAGGAAGATCGTGGTAAGGCGAGATGTCAGGTTTGAGGAAGGCTTGGCATACATGAAGTCTCATGAGCCTACTCCAGTGACAAAAGACAAGGAGAAGGAGGCTTTGAAGGATGAGTCACACTCATCAGCGACTTCAGGAAATTAGACTTTAGGTCAGGAGGAGGAGTTGAGTGATCCTTCTAGTTCTTTTAGGAGGAGGCCTTGATGGCTAAAGCAGACATTGAGGGACACTCAAGAGTATGTGGAGGCTCCTAGGAGTACATTCAGGGAGAGTAGACTGCCTAGTTTTGAGGAGGCAACAAACCAGCAAGTTTGGAGGGATGCCATGATGGAAGAGTATCGCTCCATTATGAAGAATGATGTGTGGGACATAGTTCCGAGAGCAAAGGGAAAATTGGTGGTGGGCTCTCGGTGGATCTTTAAGATCAAGCATGCTACGGATGATAGCATGCGGAAATAAAAAGTGAGGTTTGTGGCAAAAGGGTTCTCCAAGGAGACTATGAGGAGACTTTTGCTCCAGTCGCCAAGTATACTTCCAATCGGGTTGTCATATCAATTGCTTCAATTTTGGGGTGGTAGATACATCAAAATGGATGTGAATAAGACATTCCTCAATGGAGTTATTGGGGAGGAGGTATACATTGAGCAACCTTAGGGCTTTGAGTTCCATGGGAGGGATTCTCTTGTATGCAGGCTTAGGAAAGCCTTATACGGACTCAAGCAGGCACGAAGGGCGTGGTACTCTATGATTGATGGGTACCTGCTGAGAATAGGCTTTAGCAAGAGTGAGGCAGATCCCAACTTGTACTTTATACTTGTTGATGTTTTGGTAGCTGCGAGAGGATCTTTCCCTCCTAGATGACCTTTCTTAGATGCGAAGAATATTCCGGAAGCAAGAGATCCATTGAATTGATATTGAAATACCCTAGAAGAGAAGTCGTCCTGGAAGAATAAAGTAATAATGAAAAGACACATCCAGAGAAGAAGTTGACCCAGTCTAGTGGTCAGGAAGGCTATAAATAGAGGATGTCTTGGCTCATTTGTTCACTCACACACACTCTCCCAACTACATAGAAGCGAGGCGCAAGTTTGGAGGAGGTGACGTAGTAGTTGCAGTTGCACAGTTTATTATTGCTCAGTCTTTTGGTATCTCTCTCTTGTGTGCTACTCCTTGTGGAGGTGCACTACCTTTGTATGGTGCTGTTGCTACAGTTGGGGTGGTATTTTTGGTTAAGCTAGCACTTGTGCTAGGGTTTATCTGATTGGACTTGCTTTGTGAAACATAATCTATCTAAGAAAGGTTGTAGGGTTTTTCCCCCATATGGGGTTTTCCTAGGATAAATCTCTTGTGTTCTTTTGTCTCTTGTTTATGTTGCTACTGCTCAGTACATGATATATATATGTTAATGGTAACGAAGTAAAAGAACACTAGTAACACTAATGCTTTGTAAATAAGGAAAATCCAACATGGTATCAGAGCCAGGTTACCTTCAGAACAATTTAACCACTGGAAGGAAGATCGATACAGCGACACCTTGCAGCACCGTGCAACTGTAATACTTTGTCAAGCTCGTCGAGCGCTATCCCAAGGATGTTGGGAATAATTCCTTCAGAGAGCAGTGCGCCCTAACCTAGCGCACCCCCTGAAACCCTCAGCGTGTAGTTTGGTGAAGATTGAAAAATCAAGGTTTTTCAGTGCTAGGGTTTCTACTGGCAAAAATGTCAACCAGTATGAGAGTTAAGGATAGATTGGATGGAGCAGATAACTTCAGATCTTGGAAGCATAGAATACAACTCATTCTAGAAGAGAATGAATTATTGGATCATGTCAAGAAGATGCTTCCAGAACTCGAAGACGAATAAGCAAAGGCAAAGTTCAAGAAGAATGAGGTCAAGGCCAAGAGGATCTTGACAGACTCAATCAAGGATCACCTGATACCCAATGTATCAGAACTAAAGACACCGAAGGAGATGTTTGATTCCCTAACCAGACTTTATGAAAGTAAGAATACTAGTCGAAAGCTTACTTTGAGGCATCAACTCAAAAACGTGACAATGAACAAGTCATAAACAATGGTCAACTATTTCATGAAGATCTCGCAGATCAAGGATTAGTTAGCAGCTATTGGAGATCCAATAGAAGACGCTAAACTTGTGACCACCACACTCAATGGATTCCCTCCCTCATGGGACCCATTTGTCCAAGGAATTTGCGCTAGAAGGAGATTGCCCAAGTTTGACAAGTTATGGTCAGATTGCACTCAAGAGGAATCCGGGCTGATATCCAAGACACAAAAGACTAATGAGGATGAAAATCAAGCACTTGTTGCTCAAGTGAAGAAGAGAAAGAAAAGGGAAGAAGGTAGCTCGAAGAAGTCTAAGAGACCTCGTTACAAGAAGGATGCGTCAAAGATTAGATGCTACAGTTGCCAGAAGCTGGGACATTATGCCTTTCAATGTCTAGATAGAAATGAAAAGGAGAAGAAGAAACTCCATGCACATGCAGCAGATGCCAAAGAGCACTCAAAGGCGTCAAAGGATGAAGAATTTGTCTTTTAGACAATAGTGTTTTCATATGAACGATAGAAGAAAACTCAAGCAGGACAACAACACCAGACTCCAGGTTTGCATATCCGGTTTGATATTTTATGTTATTGTTGCTTAAGAAAGTATTGTACCTAGGATAACAGTCTTTATAGCTTTATTATTTTCTATTGCTATCGAATGTTTAGGTACACCTGAATACTGTCGGTACGATTACCATTAAGAAAATGCTCATTGTTAATGATATACTTGTCTACAAGATGAAATTGATCTCCTCTAGGTGATGTTCTTGATTACTAACCATTCCATGGAGGTTACCATGGAAATGTTGTTCTTGTCTCTTGTTCTGGGCAGGACATAGGTGATAGCTCTGAGAAGGAGCTATGATGACGGTTGCAGAAGGCAACTATTTAGACAGACTCTAGCCGAGACATAGAACTGTGTACATGAATGTACACACCCATGTGAAGAAGAAGACGAAGAAGAGTATCTCTTATGGAGATTGACTGTGAGGAGCAAAAAGCTCCAAAGATGGCCGTACAACTAATTTGACCACTCTTCAGATCATCAGGAAGAGTTAGTAGTGCCATAAGGGCCCTACCTAGAAACGATGCAGTAAAACCAACATGTTCTCGTGATACCTTGCATAATGCAAATAAGATACAGATGCATGGCATTGATAAGCCATACTATGAAGAGAAGCAGATGACTCCACCAATGGTGAGGTAGGCAGCCCTACCAAGTACCAGCTCAGAAGGAGCTAGATTTCAGAGGGAGTCAACCCTTAGGATCCAGTAGGGAGGAGCAACCTCCCAACACAATCCATAGGAGATGAGACTTCAGAAGAAGTCAACACATGCAAAAGAAGCAGGTGGCTCCAGAGATCGTATAGACTCAGAGGGAGTCAAGCTTCAGAGGAAGCATGTAGATTCAGAGTGAGCCTGATCTTAGAGAGAGTCAGTGGCTTAGAGACTTTCATTCAGAAAGTATTCCTTCTCAGATTCAGATAGGAGAGAGAGACGTCTTCCAGCACTGACAGACAGGTGCCATGAGTTGAGGAGGCTAGATCGAAGCTTCAGAGGCTTCTAGGAGATGTGAGATCTCCTGCGAGGATTCCTGTGTTTCAATAGACTTTCCTACAGTGACAAAAGAGGCAGGCAGTCAGAAGGACTGGGATATAGATTTTGCCTCAGTTCCAGAAACCACACATGTTTTCCAGCTATGTGGCGCTGATGAGCAACATCATTGATTCAGAGCCTTCCACCATTGAAGAAGCTGTTGAGAAGCAGGAATGGAAGGATGCCATGATGGAGGAGTATCAGTCCATCATGAAGAATGATGTGTGAGAGGTGGTTCTTAGACCAGAAGGGAAGTCAGTAGTGACTTCAAAGTTGATCTGCAAGATCAAGCATGCTTTAGATGGCAGCATAGAAATGTACAAAGCTTGATTTGTGGCATGAGGATTCTCCCAGCAAGAGGGAGAAGATTATGACGAGACACTTGCTCCAATAGCCAGAATAAGTGTACATAGAGCAACCACAAGATACATGAGAAGGAGTCTCATGTCTGTAGATTGAAGAAGGCTTTGTACGGGCCTTAGCAGGTACCCAGGGCATGATATGCCAGATCAAACAATTATTTGATGGTTGCCCATTGGTCCTACATGTGGATGACATGTTTCTGACAGGAGATGAGAATCTCATAGTTGGGTGCAAGTGGGAGCTCTCTTCAGAGTTCGGGATGAAGGATCTAGGTCGGATGCATTACTTATTGGGATTGGAAGTGTGGCAGAGATCAGATGAGATTTTCCTTAGCCAAGGAAAATATATTGTTGAGATTCTACAGAGATCCAGGATGATGGACATGACCGCACCCATGACGATAAATCTGAATCTCTTGAGTGACAAATATTTAGATTTGGTGGATGCTACGATGTACGCACAATTGATTGGATCCTTGATGTACCTGGTTAACACCAGGCCAGACATATGCTTTGCAGTGAATACCTTGATTCAACACATGGTTGAACCTAGACATGTACATTGGATGACAACAACGCATATGTTGAGGTACCTTCATGGTACGGTTGGATATGGATTGAGATATGTCTCAAGTGGAGATGTGAAGCTGTAGGGATATACAGATTCTGACTAGGCAGGGAGTGCAGTGGATCAAAAGAATACTTCCGGATGCTGTTTTAGTTTGGGAGCAAGCATAATCTAATGGTTGAGCAGGAAGCAGACATCAGTGGCACTCGGTACATTGGAAGCAAAGTATATTGCAGCAAGCGCGGCAAGCCGTGAAGCAATGTGGCTCCAGAAGTTGCTAGCTAGGACATTTGTTCTAGAATTGGAGCCAACTTTGATACTTTGTGACAATCAAAGTTGCGTGAAGCTTACCGAGAACCCTGTATTCCATGACTGGTCTAAGCATATAGAGATCAAATATCATTACATCCGGGACATGGTGGAGAGAAGAGCTGTGGAGTTCTAGTACATATCCATGGACGAGAAGATAACGAACATTCTCACCAAGCCCTTGTCAAGAGTGAAGTATGAGTACTTCAAGGACAAGCTTGGAGTGTTGTCGAATGTCCACCCTCGTTGAGAGGGAGGTGTGCTGTTTCTTCTCATGCCGATTAACCCCTCTGGTCAAGGGTTCCCTAGATTAGTCACGTGTGGTGATTGAGGGGGTAATGCACTATCGGACCTGCTGAGAGAAGAAACATCACACATGTAGTCGTAAGACTATGGCGGAGTCGGTGTGACTCCGGATAGTAGCTGTGTGCTACTTCGGTGGTTGTGTACCACTGGTGGAGACTGTGTGTCTCTGGACAGTAGCTGTGTGCTACTACGGTGGATGTGTTCCACTGGCGGAGGTTGTGTGATTGGACAATAGCTGTGTGCTACTTCGGTGGTTGTGTTCCATTGGCAGAGGCTGTGTGACTCCGGATAGTAGCTATGTGCTACTTCGGTGGATGTGTTCCACTGGCGGAGGCTGTGTGACTCCGGACAGTAGCTGTGTGCTACTATAGTGGATGTGTTCCACTAGCAGTGACTGTGTGTCACTTGACAATAGTTGTGTACTACTTGGCAGTAGTTGTGATCTATTGGATGACATTGTAGTAGCTGTGTGCTACTAGCTGATTGTCATGGAGATTACCGGATCGTTTGGATGTAGTTGTGTGTGCTATCGTTTGACCACAGAGACTGTGCCGGATGATTCGAGCTACCGAAGGCATTGTAGCAGCCGTGTGCTTGCTAGCAGATTGCAGAGTAGTCAGTGGACTACTGGATGAAGACATCGTGAAAGATGCCACCCTAGCTAAGAGGGAGTGTTGATGTTTTGGTAGTTGCGGGAGGATCTTTTCCTCCTAGATGACCTTTATTAGATACAGAGAAGATTTCAGAAGCAAGAGATCCATTGAACTGATATTGAAATACCCTAGAAGAGAAGTCAACCCAGAAGAATAAAGTAATAATGAAAAGACACTTGTCCAGAGAAGAAAGCGGCCCAGTCTAGTGGCCAGGAAGACTATAAATAGAGGACGTCTTGGCTCATTTGTTCACTCACACACACTCTCCTAGCTACATAGAAGCAATGCGCAAGTTTGGAGGAGGTGAAGTAGTAGCTGCAACTGCACAGTTTATTATTGCTCAGTGTTTTGGTATCTCTCTCTTGTGCGCTACTCCTTGAGGAGGTGCACTACGTTTGTATGGTGGTGCTGATGCAACTGTGGTGGTATGTTTGGTTAAGCTAGCACTTGTGCTAGGGTTTATCTGATTGGACTTGCTTTGTGAAACAAAATCTATCTAAGAAAGGTTGCTGGGTTTTTCCCCCATTTGGGGTTTTCCTAGGATAAATCTCTTGTGTTCTTTTTTGTCTCTTGTTTATGTTGCTACTACTCAGTACATGATATATATATGTTAATGGTAACGAAATAAAAGAACACTGGTAACACTAATGCTCTGTAAATAAGGAAAATCCAACAATACTTGTTGGAGATGATCCACTCATCTTGGTGGTATATGTTGATGCCCTGTTTCTGACAGGTGCGGAGAAGCTCATTGTTATGTGCAAATAGGATTTGGCTTCAGAGTTTGAGAAGGACTTCGACTTGATGCATTAATTATTAGGGTTGGAGGTTTGGTATCAACCATGCGAGATCTTTTTTGGACAGGGGAAGTATGTAGTGGACATCCTGATGAGATTCAGGATGGGGGACTGTAAGCCTATAACTACACCTATGATCACCAATCTGAAGAAGCTGAGTGCTTCAGATTCAAATTTGGTAGATCCCACTTTGTATAAGCAACTGATTGGTTCCTTGATGTATCTGGTCAACACCATGTCAAGTATTTTCTTTGTTGTGAACACCTTGAGCCGGTTGATGGTTGAACCTAGGTAGGTACATTGGATAGCAGCGAATCATGTGCTCAGGTACTTGCATTGTGCAGTGGAGTATGGACTCAAGTATGTTAGTGGTGATGGAGTACAACTGTAGGGGTATACAAACTCATATTGGGCAGTAAGTGCAGTGGATAGGAAAAGCACCTTAGGGCACTTAGTTCAAGAGAGGCAGAGTATATGGCATCGAGTATGGTGAGTTGCAAAGCAATTTGGCTTTGTAAATTACTTACAGGTTTATTTGATCAGGAGTTGGAGCCTACGGTGATATACTGCGATAAGTAGAGTTGCATCAAACTCTCAGAGAATCCAGTATTCCATGATAGGTCCAAACATATTGAGACTAGATTTCACTTCATTAAAGACAGGGTCCAGAGAGGAGTAATAAAGCTCTAGTACATCTCCAGAGATGATCTGGTTGCAGGCATTCTCACCAAACCAAGGGTAAGTTTGACTTCTTTAGTGATAAACTTGGAGTAGTGGAGAATACCTTCCTCGCTCAGAGGGAGTGTTGTGTGAAAAATCCAGGTCCTATCAGCTTGCCTTCTTGGTCTATCTTTGACCAAAGAAAGGCTCTAAGTTTCAACTGTAAGGTAATTAATTTTCTGCTGTTTTATAACAGCCAACAGTGCAAATGTACTTTGCTGATTTGTTACGGTTATGTTATCAATTTTGGGTGCTCTAGCATGTCGTTTTTGTCACCAAGAATTAGTACATGCATCTCAAAATAGACATAACACACCTAATACATCGTTTATTGCTGAATATGAACAGATCTAAGAAACTAATACATGCATTTTTAGACACAGGTATTTTTGGTCAACATGACCCTGGATAAACCCCCCCCTGGGAAAACCAGTTTGGAATATATATGTATATATGAGGAAAGCAGATGAAGGGGTACAGTAAACACAATACAAGATAGAACCTGATACAATAGCAACTCCAATTGAGCTGATATACAAGTTCAAATCCAACAAATGCGCCCCAGAATGGTGCACCCCTCATGCAAACTACCAGAACCACTGAATCTGCTCCAACTGCCAACTGTGAGATCAAATTTGGAAACCCCTCCACAACAATGAAGCTATGCTGAATGGCAACCCTCTGCAACTGATCTCATTGCAATCTGATGGCTAGATATCCTACCGGGCACGAATCAAGCTCCTCAGCTAATGCGCCCCTCTTAGAAGTAGAATAGCTCCAGTAAATAATCAAGGCAAGAAGCTCCAAGCCTCCATGAATGAAAGCAAGCGACCTCCCTCAAGCATCCTCACAAAGCTGACCTCATCTCCATCGAGC
>SNQJ01S0118962.1:5874-27428 GCA_010110895.2 Picea sitchensis
ATCAGCTCTGGTCACCATGTAAAGGTAGTGTCCTCTGGTTAGCCCTTGAATAAAAAGAAAAAGAAAATAAAAGAATAAAGCAAGAAAAAGAATAAAGGAAAAAATGAGCTTGGAAAAAATGCATCCATGACAGGTACATATCGCCTTCTACAAAGGCACCCACATATAACATTATGCATCCTTGACCCTCACTACACCCACATGTCTGGACATCCCCTAGCCACATCACCTCACTTACATGTCTTGGATGAAATCTTCCTGGAAACTTTCCTTTTCTTGTGGATACTAGCCCAATAGGACGTCTTGTCTTTTTCTCCAATCTTGTATTACAAGTTTTTGTAATGTCTTTGAGCTATTGACATATGTATCAAGGTTTTTATGCATGTGTTTAATAATATTGATGATGAGATGTGATTAACATTGCTATTATCCCGATGAATGATGAGCCCATGGAGGGAATAACTTTTGATGTGCAGGACCATGCCTGACGGACATGTACCATTTGGATCGGTACACATGGGGAGATGACCATTTCAGACCTTCGTGGGGCTAAAGAGCCCACCAAATGGATGTTGAGACCCCATTAGGGGGTAAAGACAGGATGGAGATGGATCAGGGCTTTTGCACCGAAGAGGAAGAGGACGTTCCATCAGAGGCACTCTAATAGGGCTAGACCTAGGGGGACTGACCCCTTTTTAGTGGAATGATAGCCTTGGAAGGCTTAGGGAATCCCCATCTTCACCATGATGTCATCCAGCTTCATGGACATTTTTGGAGGCAGATTAGGCAACAGTGGCACGTGTGGCATGTTGGAGAGGCCCCTAGGGGGCTAACGTTTTGCTCCTAGATGTCTCACTTGCCCTAGAAGGGAATAGTGCCTCCCTTGAAGGGGATTTTACTCTCTTTGCAGATCAATTAGGGTTTTACTTTGAAAATTTAATGTAAAAATAATATTATTTTGGTATTATGGCCTTGTCGGCCTTTTTATTGACCTAAAAGTAAATTAGGTCATTGATACACTATATATTGAGGAGTTTTAGCCTCATTTTGTCATAACACATCACTCACTCATTAGTGAGGTATGATTTTAGCGCCCTACTTGGGTATTTTGTTATTTTAGTGAGGCACACTTGTTGAAGGAAGGCATTTCTTGGCATTTTATGGTGTTTCTCTCGAAGGAAGGTGTTACAGCTAGGGTTTGCATGGTTATTCCTTGATGAATTGTAAGTATTTTTTTGCAAAACTTCTTGATTGAATGGTTGTAGTCTTATTTATTACATGTATTTATAATTTTATGAATCAAAACCCTAGGTGACAAGTACACAAGTAGATTCTTGTCTCAAGTCCCCTAAAAGAGAAACTTTTTAGCCATTGAAAAAGGAAAAGAACCTAGCCTTTGCTACACTCTTCTTCTTTTCTTCCCCTATTGCTAGCCATACTTTCCAGAAGTCAAGAAGGAGGAGATGTCCCAGGCCTAGGTTATCTACACCTAGGGCCATTTTTCTTCTAGGGTTTGATGATAGAGCCTTGTTGTAGCAACACTGTCCCTCATTACACTCTCTTGTCTTGATTTATCCTTTATGCTAGCCGTTTTGCCAAGTTAACCTAAGGAAGGAGGAGAGAGCACGAGGCCTTTCTTTAGAAACACTGGAGTGAGCCTCTCTCCCCTAGGGTTTTGATTCTAAGGCCTTGCGATAACATCACTTCAAAACTCTTCCCTCTAGTCCTTAGTTGTGCTCCTTCAACCCTTGCGTCCTCTACGAAATTGACTCCGTTAACCCTAAGGAATTGATCTTAGACCTCTAGCATTGAAGTAGAATTGGATCTAAAACACTCTCAAACCTTTTTGAATTGAAACCCTAACTACACTAACCCTAACCTACTAACCTAAGTTGTTTACGTCACACTTGAATATTTCATCTTTATGCAACAACATCTTGTTTTAAGAGAAATTAAATGGTGATTTAGGCATTAATTGAGGGTGTGTTGATTTTTTGCATTGAATGCCATGTCATTTCAGTATTTATTGAGGAAGTGATATATTTGAATTGCTATATTGATAAACATTGACTTCGTCAATATTTATTTCCATAATTGCTTATTTAAATATCAGATAGTCTTATGAAGTACTAACCCATTGAAATGTAGCTTGCATATATTAGTTTGTTGTTGCTTTATTATAGGCATGTGTTCTTCATTGGGGATTCACTTCATTATTGGTTGTTTAGCTGGGACTATCTGCTTTGGTGGTGACCTGTGAAGGGGGAACTTTACTTTTTCCCTTTTAACTTTTGCCTCTTCAAAACCCTAGGTCACTGGGGACGTCTCCCCTGGGCCTCACCTCCCTACATAGAAAGAACCTTCCCATCAAGGTGACATTGGGTGGGAAAGGTTCCTGTTACACTAGTTTGGACCTCTATCTTATAGCCTTTTGACCCAGCTACAAACTGTGCGATGACAATGGCCATTCCCAAAGACGTGGAATAAACCATTCTTTCACCTACAGAAGATACCAGATCAAGTTGGGGAACAACCAAAATAGAGGGATTCATACAGGAGAGGGAGACAGCAAGAGCTTCCTCCTCCAAACAACAGTTACCTTGGAGGAGGGGCAGGTCAAGAAATAATGAGGAGGTCATGAAGGTTATGATTCCATAAGGACCTGTTGGGAAACTAAGCCGAGAATGAAGGATTAGAACAAAAAAAAATTGACGATGCGAGAAGAAATGAGGAAGCACCATCTCAGCAGCTGAAGCAAGCAAAGTTGGCTATTGCCAAGCTTTATCAAGAGAACATGGAATTAAAGTGACAGCTAGAGACAACGACCGTGGAAGTATTTGTTGCACAAAGTCATGGAGGGAACGTGGTGTGGAGGAAACGACATCTTAGAGAGGCACACAACATTATTTTCCATCTGTGAGAGTCACAAAGGTTGGTAGGAGATAAGAACACGTAGCGGCCCAGAGAATGTGGAGCGGTCGAATAGGAAATCTGCATGGCTCTTGCCAGCACAGAAAAACTGAAAGTTTAATGGACGACATTTTTCTTCACAACATTTTTTGAGTGATACACGTCCTCTGAAGCATCTTACCATTTTGATAAAGGTCACAAGAATCAAATAATTGTTTGTTGGATGCAAATCTCTAGCAAATAGGCATGTAAAAGAAGACAAAACCAACATTGCAGACAACAAGTTTTGACAGACACATGTTCTCTAGGATACCCGATCAAGAGATACAGCGACACATTTTTCCCTACATTGGATTCTGACCGACGATCAGGCCCTATGATGAACCTGAAGGTAGTCATTAGTAGACAGGTGTGATTGTTTCCTACTTTTGGATAGTTCCATGTGAAGAGTCTCTAACTCATGTAGCGCGGTTTTTCCTAGTTTAGGGTTAGCAGTTAGAAATCAGGGCAACCCAAGCGGCGTCGTCGCTTATATATTTCATCTTTTCGATGTAAGCTAGGTTGGTTGGCAATTTTGATAAAATAATTGCTATTGTATGTAATCTGAGTTTTTGACTGAAATTTAATGCAAAGGTCCTGTTATTTGATGAAAAGATTCTAGTTGTGATAGTCGGATGTATTGTGTCTCTTTCTTTGCGTATGTTTTTATTATTACCTTTTATTTCATATCTCATACTATCTATTTCGGAACGAATTTTCAAACCCGTGGATTCATTGTACAACGTACCTTGTTCGCGCCATTTAGAAAAAACATTTTTCTCTCAAGCTAACTTTGAATTCGTCCACAACGATGCTCTTGAGTTACTTTCTGTGTTTTTTCTCTCGCCACACTTTACTATTTACACTAAAGGCTATTGCTCACCTAACCTTCTCCTCTTGAATCCAGTCACTGAGTCATTTGTTTTGTCTCTTCCTCAGATCGACCCCATAGCCCAAGTTTTATTTTTCTACGCCAATATAACCAGAAACCTTTTTACCATCGATTTTAAATCTAGCCACTATTTTCAGAGTCATATTCTGTGCGAAGACCGTGTCATTTATGAGGAAGCCCTCTCTAGATCCGAAAGGCTAGTTTAGGGTCTCAAAGTTGGTTGAAAATTTTTCCTTCGTTGTTTGTTTATCATCCAAATAGATTTATGGAGTGCTAACATTCTCGCGCCATTGCTGGGGAAGAAGTTGAAAATATTTTTCCTGGGAGAACGAAAAACGTTGCAGTTTCACCCCTGAGGGTAACAGAGGGAAAAACACCCATGCCGGATGAAACATTTACCCCGACGACTCCAGTCTGAACAAACCAGTATCCCCAAGTAGCACTACTCAGAAAACCTGGCTCCAAAGACTTTTTACACCAGAGCGAATCCTGACCCAAACCCCTCTGAGCCTGTGTATGACCCCGAGAAGATTTTGTGCAAGGCTAGAGAGCAAGCGTCAGAACTATTTTATTTCCTGGACATAAGTTTTTCCTTTCCCAAAGAAGGCGCACAAAGCATTGATGACCTAGATTTTGACACACTTTTCAAGCAAACTCTGTTTAGGTCTAAGTCAGAAACCAGTTTGGACAAGATTGTTTTCGACCCAAAAAATTTCCAAGCCCTGGTGACAAATAATATCCCCCCAAACCTGAATACCTATAGGGATATGGCTGCCATATTTTATCCCCTCATCCTGCTGGATCAGTTACATGACTTGCCTCAGAATTATAGCCAAAGAATCAGACTCTATGACATCGATGGAAATGTTTCCGCCGAGAAACGCCCAGAATGGCTTAATGAGTTTGTCGACCTGGAGGAGGTAGATTAAGCGGATGCAAAAATGAGGATTTTTGCGAAAATCCTTTCGGGAGACGTAATAAAGTGGTTTAAAACCCTCCTACCCACGAGCATTCAGGACTTCGAAACATTCGAAAGGTCTTTCCTAAATAAACGGGGGGATAAGAAAAACCCTTTGCAAATGTTAACACAATACAATAACATGAAGAAATCACCAGAGGAAACAGTGCAAGAATTCTCGGCTCGTTTTTTGAAGGTATACAATTTCATCCTTGCTAAAGTAAAGCCCCATCCCAATGCTATGTAGTTGCGGTATGCAGATTCCTTCGTCAATGAATTTTCTCTGTTGCTGAGAGAAAGGAGATCGATGAGTCTGGATGCCATAATGAGTAACGTTGTCAAGGTTGAAGTAAACATGATGGCATCGGGAAAAATCAAACTGAAGTTTAATCGAGGTGACAAAATACCCTAGGGGGACACATAGCCATCGATGTCATGGTCCTTAGACGAAAAATTTGACATGATGATGAAGACTATGGAAAAGTTGATGGAAAGAATGTCCATGGGAAACAGGCCCGCTGCGTGAGAATAAAACGACCCACAACCTAGAAATTAGAATCTCCATAGGGGTCAGATTCTTGAAATCAAGCAGTGAGACCCAGGTGACCAGAAAATGAGACCTGCTTTCCAGAACAACTATGCAAATGAGGATTCCGACCAGTCTTTCGATGATCAGATGCATTGTTGTGATGACAAAAAACCATGTGTGTTCTTGACAAAGAGAGAACACTATCAATATATGAGCCAAAATGAAGATTTCACACTGGAAATTGATGATGGTATGATGATCGAAATAGATGATGCACCATCTTAGGAGGCAGAGGAATTTAAGAAAGGTTATTAGAATGCTATCATGCAGTTCCAGAAGAAGTACAACCTCCAGAGTAAATATGTACCTTCCGAGCCGAAACAAACAAACTCCTCAAAGAAGCCTACAATGGACACACCTTCCACAAGTTGATTGAGACTGGATATCACAACCAAGGATGCAACCGAGAAGGAGAAGTCGAAGGAGGAAGTCCCCAAAAAATCTCCGGATACAAGCTGGGAGAAGAGCGGAAAAGAGGTAGAAAAAACTTGTCCCCCTTTCAATTTTGAACACAAAATGGAAAAAATCAAAATCTTCATCCCATTCAATGAGATTATTAGAAAGGGTGAGTATCATGAACAAATAATTAAAATGCTGAAAGAGGGAGGGACCCCCAATACTCTAAACGTTGGAGATGACCACCCCGCCATCTTGTTTGGCCTGCGCGTCGAAGAGACAAGCGATGATGAAGATGTCCCCCCTTTCTATGTCAGTCTGAAGATCTATGATTTGAACTTGCATAATGCCATGCTTGATTCTATCCAAATGTGGTCATGGACGAGATGGGCTTAGAAGTCACTAGACCATACAAGGAATTTTTCTCCTTTTATTCAAGGAAAGTCAAACGTTTGGGCCTTATCAAAGACCTGGTTGTATTATTGGCTCAGATGCCTGGCAAGAACATGGTCATGAACATAGTCATCGTAGACATACCCTTGAAGTTCAACATGCTACTCTCGAGATCGTGGGCTACGAAGTTGAAGGGCACATTGCAGATGGATATGACTTATGCCACTATCCCTGTTTTTGGCCACAACAGAAGGCTATACAGAGAAGTACTACTAAAATACATGGTAAGAAATAAGACACATCCCCATAATCATCATATATACGTTATCGACACCAAATTAGGTTCTTCTATATTCTACAATGATTTTAGCTTCGGAGAGGAGGGATCAACGACCATCACGACAACTGATGAGGAAACCGCACAGGAAACAATAGAGGGTGTCGACCTAGAAGACCTCACGAAAAACAAGTTTTGGAACATGAGTTTTGACGTCACAGTCAACTAAGAAGGAGATGGGGCGGGTATATGGGTGAGCCCCCCTAAAGCAAGAACAAAGTTGTGTTCATACAAGATCGCGTTTGAATTCACTAACAACATGGTCGATTATGAAGAGCTAATATTGGTCTTACAAGTTTTGAAAGAACTAGGCACGTAGAGGATAGAAATGTGTGAAGATTTTGAGTTTACCATAAATTAGGTGAAGGGTGTGTATCAGAAAAAACACCCTAGAGTACGTGCATACAGAAATCTGGCTTTGGACCTTCTCGAAGGATTTTTGGAGTATGACTCGACTGCTATCCCCAGAGAACAGAATCAGATCGTCAATGTGTTGGCAACCTCGGCCTTGGTTTTCAAGATTCCAATTCTTCTAGATAAAATATATGAAATCGAGGTCAATCATAGGATGAAAATACCCAAAAAAATCAAACACTGGCTGGTGTTTGACGATGACAAATAGGTGGAAAGGTTCCTCCTCATGAGTGACGAGTTCACTAACACAAACATTGATGGGGAATACTGCAACGACGAAGATGAGGGCGCATATGCGCACAGTGATGACGAGCCTTTCTGGAACTAGATCGTGGGAAGGGATATAATACAACTGAAGAACAATATTATTCCAGAGGGGTTGGTGCAGCTATAAAAGTTGTTTGACGAAAATGATGTGGCTAAGAACCCCAACATCACTGCAAGAGAAAAATACGTGGAATACTGCAACATCGGGACTGAGGTAGAGATGAAGATGGTAAAATTATAAAAAATAGTCAATTCGGAGGTTAAGAAGAATTACATAAAAGTCATGAAAGATTTCTCGGACGTTTTTGCGTGGAGCTACGATGATCTGAAAGTGTATGATAGAAAGGTGATCCAACATGTTATCCCTCTCAAGGAATATCAAAAACCTTTCAAACAGAAACTGAGATGGATAAACCCCCTGTTGTTGTCGCTGATTGAGAAAGAGGTAAAGAAGCTTTTCGATGACAAAATCATTTTTTCCTTAATATTCTCGAAGTGGGTAGCTAACTTAGTACCTATGAGAAAGAAAAGAGGAAAAATTAGACTGTGCATAGACTTCTGAAATTTGAATAAGGTGTCTCTCAAAGACCACTACCCCCTTCCCAAAATGGACTACATATTTCAAAAGGTAGTGGGATCTCAGAAGATGTCCATGTTGGATAGTTTCTCAGGATATAACCAAATCATGGTCCACCCGGACGACAAAGAGAAGATGACCTTCACCACTATGTGGGGAACGTTCATGTATGCCAAAATGTCGTTCGACCTGATGAATGTTGGTGCCACTTTTCAGAGGGCAATGGACATCGTGTTTTCTGATGAGAAGGACAATTTCATCACAATTTACCTTGACGACATCACAGTGTATTCTGCCTCTGACAAACAACACCTCGAGCACCTGAAGAGGGTTTTCCAAAAGTGCAGAAAGTTTGGCATATCGTTGAATCCAAAGAAATCTCATTTCATGGTGGAGAAGGCAAGTTGTTGGGACACATCATTTCCAAAGAAGGTATTAAAATAGACCCCAGTAGGTTTGAAGGGATCTTGAAGATCGACACCCCACGCAGTAAAAAGGAGGTACAATCTTTCCTGGGTAAGGTGAACTTTTTGAGTAGATTTATCCTAAACCTGGTGAAAATCATAAAACATATAACTTGTATACTTAGGAAGGGAAATGAGATTAAATGGAACCCAGAAGCCAAGAGGTCCTTCGAAGATATCAAATTGGCTATGACTAAAGCCCCGTTGTTAGCCAGCCCAGACTTTACAAAGGATTTCATCCTTTTTTCATTCGCCTCAGAACACACTATTGTTGGAGTACTGTTGCAGAAGGACGAAAAGGATTTCGAGAAACCCATAGCCTACTTCAGCCGGACACTACGTGACGCCCCCTAAATTATGACATTATGGAAAAGTAGGCGTATGCCTTAGTAAAATCTTTGAAGGAATTTAGGACATACATATTGCACTCCCATGTCATCACCTGTGTACCCAACAGTTCAATAAAGGACATCCTAACTCAGCCTTATTCGGAAGAAAGGAGAGGAAAGTGGATAACATCTATGTTAGAATACGACCTTGAGATTAAGCCGACAAAGATGATCAAGGGTTAGGGCCTCACAAAGTTTATGGAGCGGTCGGAATGTGACACTATAGGTATGAACTTCATTGCCGATATGTCGGAGTGTCCTCAAGAAGAAAAATCTGCGTAGATACCTCAGTGTTTCATTGATTCTTCATGGTATGCAAACATTATATATGTTTTAGAAAATCTCCAGGCCCCTCCAGGCGTGAGAAATACTAAGGAAATATTCCTCAAGATTAAGGTAGTTAAGTTTTGTGTTTTGGACAATTCACTGTATTGGAAAGACCGTAGAGGAATACTGTTAAGATGTTTGTTGGAAGACGAGGCGAAATTGGCCATACAGGAGTTTCACAGAGGTGACTGCGGGGGGCACCACTATTGGAAGACCATTGTGCACAAGATCCTGAGGGATGGTTATTACTCGCCAAAAATTTTCACTGGTGTATATAAATAGGTCTCCAGCTTCCATGAGTGCCAGATTTTCGACGGGAGAATAAAGCTACAACCTTTGTCGTTAAATCCAGTCTCAGTCAAAGTGCCTTTCATGCAGTGGGTCCTAGATTTCATAGGAGAGGTAAACCCACCATTCTTCGTGCAACATAAATGGATTCTCATGACCACCAATTATTTTATGAAGTGGATTAAGGCAGTCCCCACAAAGAAATCCACTGATGTGGTCATCATATAGTTCCTAGAGATAAATATTTTGTCAAGGTTTGAGCATTCTGTTAAGATCATAATAGATAATGCGGCCACGTTCAAGTCTAAAAGGATTGAGAAGTTCTGTCAGGATTATAACATAACCTTGGGGAATTCCACGACATATTATCCACAGGAAAATGGGTTAGTGGAATCCTCGAATAAGAGCCTGACAGAATCATCAAAAGGATATTGCAAGACAACACAAGAGCCTGGCATAAGAATCGTATCTACGCGTTGTGGGCAGATCAAATTACCAACAAAAATTCCATATCAACGTCACATTTTCAGATCATGTATGGTGCATATGCGATCTTCCCTACTGTGTTGGGACCGCCCGTCAGGAAATTGTTGCAAGAGAAGGAGGCCACGCCAAATGATGCTCAGAGGAGGATAGACCAACTGATTCACATGCAATAGGTGAGGGAGCAAGTGTATAACCGATATCAACTCCATCAGGAGAGGATAAAGAAATATTTTGACAAACATTCCAAGCATGAAGATCTTCAGGTGGGAGATCTGGTGCTGAGATGGGATGCGAGAAATGAAGATAAATGAAAACATGGAAAGTTCAATCACCTCTGGACGGGGTCATACAAAATCAACACATACTGCGGAGACAATGATTATTTCCTAAAAGGACTGGATGAAGAGTGTCTTGGTTGGGGGCTTGTAAACATCAGGTTCCTCAAACATTACCTGATGAAATAAAGTCTATTTAAGTCATTTGTCATTGTAAATAATTGTTTAAATTGAGTCGAGTTAGTAGGTCAGAAGTAAATTGAATCCCAAAGTGAAGGCCCTAAGTTTATTCTGAAGTCTTAGACGCTGTGTCGTCGAGTCTAGTTTGTTTTTTCCATCCATCATTTATATCACTTAGTGTCTAGATGTCGAATAAAGCCCAATGGTTAGGCACCCAGTCTACTTTTCTTTGCTACCTCATAGGGAGGATATCATCCCCGTTGGAGCCAGTTGTTAGTGCCGCCATTTTTCTTTCCATTTAAAGTCGATTTTGAGTCATGTAATGATCCATGCACCCAAAAATGTGAAGTTAGGTATGTAACACCGTGAGGCTGAGGTTAGAAAATGGCCATCTGGACCTTGGAAATGGGAAAGGGTGTTAGAGTCAGAAATTGTATACATGGTATGGGCATGTCTTTTCCCAAAAGGTTGAATCTTGTTAAGAAACCAGTTTCTACGTACCTCGGTTGAGTCAAGTGGTTAATAAAGGTCATGTCAGTAAGTGCCATAGTTATTATTAGTTCACCATGAAGGACGAGGGAATGAAAAATTGTAGTGTTCATATTATACATGCACATAAAACCGTATCACCTGCATTCCAAACGCAGGGATTTTCCATGAACAACCTAAAATTTGACTTGAAACATCTCGTCACCAAACATTCAGTGGTTTCCAACATGTTTTCCTCTCTTGGTCGATTTGTTATAAATATCAGATGCTCGACATGTCCTCCAGTCATAGAACCAGGCCTAATCTCTTTTCACAGTTTCCCTTTGCCAATTCAGTCTATTCAGAACCACCCCTTCATTCATTCGTTCAAAATGCTATGTGTAGAGTATACCTTGGTCGCACCATAGCGGCTTCTCAGAGCACAAGGAAGGGCACGTGGAGTGACATAATTGTGAGGTCCAAACCTCAAAGATATTGAAATTCTTTTTCACCCGCGACGACCATTCCCAAAAACGTGGAAGAAACCATTCTTTCACCTACAGAAGAGACCAGATCAAGTTGAGGAATAGTCGAAATAGATGGATTCATACAGGAGAGGGAGACGAAAAGAGACTCCTCCTCCAAACAACAACTACCTCAGAGGAGGGGTAGGTCAAGAAATAACGAGGAGGTCATGAAGGCTATAATTCCTGAAGGACCACACATTGGATTGGGAGCTGGAGGACTACTCAAATGCGTCACCCAGCTAAGACCTACCTAGAAACCAAGCCGGGAATGTAGGATCAAAACAAGGAAATATAACACCATGGGAATGAATGAGGAAGCACCATCTCAGCAGTTGAAGCAAGCAAAGATGGCTATTTTTGAGCTTTATCAGGAGAACAAGAAATTAAAGCGACAACTAGCGACAAATACTGCAGAAGCATTTTCTACACAGAGTCACTGAGGGAACGTGGTGTGGATGAAAGAGAAGCCTAGAGAGGTGCATAAATTTATTGTCCAACTGTGAGAGGTGCAAATTTTGGCAGGATAAAATCACATAGAGCATCCCAGAGATGCGGAGCAACCGAACAGGAAATCTGCGTGGCTCTTGCCAGGGCACAAAAAGAGAAATTTTAACAGGCGACATTTTTCTTCACGACAGTTTTTTAGTGATACCCATCCTCTGAAGCATCTTACCATTTTGATAATAGTCATGAGAATTGAACAATTGTTTGTTGCACGCAGCTCTCCAACAAATAGGCTTGTAACAGAAGACGAAACCAACATTCCAGACAATAAGTTTTGAAAGACACATGTTTTCCAGGATACCCGATCAAGAGATGCAACAACAAATTTTTCCCTATGTTGGATTCTGATCGACAATCAAGCCCCATGGAGAACCTGAAGCCAATCATTAGTATATAGGTGTGATTGTTGCCTACTTTTGGATAGTGCCATGCGAAGAGTCTCTGACGCATGTGGTGCAGTTTTTCCTAGTTTAGGGTTAGCAGTTAGAAAGCAGGGAAGCCCAAGCAGTGCCTTCACTTATATATTTCATCTTTTCGATGTAATCCAGGTTGATTGGCAATTTTGATAAAACAACTGCTATTGTATGTAATCTGAATTTTTGACCGAAATTTAATGCAAAGGTCTTGTGATTTGATGAAAATATTCTAGTTGTGATAGTCAGATGTATTGTGTCTATCTCATACTGTCTATTCATATCTTTTATTCCATATCTCATACTGTCTATTCCGGAAAAAAAAATTGAACCTGTGGATTCGCTGTACAACACCCCTTGTTCGCGCCACCTAGAAAAAGCATTTTCCTCTCAAGATAACTCTGAATTCGTCCACAATGACACTCTTGAGTTACTTTCTGTGTTTTTTCTCCTACCACACTTTATGATTTACATTGAAATTTGTTGCTCGCCTAACCTTCTCCTCTCGAATCCAGTCACTGAGTCATTTGTTCCGTCTCTTCCTCAGATCAACCCCATAGCCCAAGTTTTTATTTTTCTACACCAATATAACCAGAATTTTTTTAACCATCGGTGTTAAATCTAGCCACTATTTTCAGAGTCATATTTTGCGTGGAGACCGCACTATTTCTGAGAGATCCCTCTCCAGATCCGAAAGGCTAGTTTCGGGTCTCAAAGTTGTTTGAAAATTTTACTTTCATCGTTTTTTTATTAGCCAAATAGATTTATGGAGTGCTAACAAGGTGAATCTTGGAGTGGAGAAGATTCTCCTTGATCTCTACACTGTATTCTTTCGATAATACCAAAGTGTTCGGTTTCTTGTCCCTTAGGATGAAACTAAATTTCCTTTCAAGAGAATTCACATAGAGGAGAAAGACAACTGCACATGATGGGTACAAATCCTTTGGGAGCTTGCTATACAGTTTGTCAAATATGGTATCAAATTTACTCACTGTCTCGTTCTCCTTCTTCTTAATCTGCTTGAATTGTTTGTCATTAGCATTCCACTATCCTTCTTTGTTTCCCATCTGCTCTTGAACAACTTAGCGAAATCTTCATATGTTTCCAGGTGATTGTTAGGTAATCCCTTGAACCACCTTTGGGCATATCTAGTCAAGGATGTGGCTAGTAGCTTCATTTCCACATTTTCACGTTCCACTCCTCCATTTTCCATGTCTCAACCATTTGCATATAAGTGATCTTCAACTATGACCACATTATTTACCGAAAACTTAGGAAACAATTTGTTGGTTTATTTAGGCATGGTATTGGGGTATCTAGAAATGACAACCATGTTCAAGGTCTTGTATAGGTATTTTCCCAAGGACGAGCCATTGGTGCAAAGAGAATATTACCGTGGAAAAGAGTTTTGACAACTAGGGAGTTGAGAGGAGGATTTCTGTGGTAAACCCTAGAAGGTTTGAATCTTCCAAAGGTAAGGGTATTTGGGGAAGATGGATTCTAGGGTGGTGGAGTCATCAGATGAGATCTATATCATCAAGGAGGGAAAAGGAAAGGTAACTTACCTCAAGTGGAGTCACTTGGAAAGATATGGGTAAAGGAATTGGGATCAAATCTTGCCAAAGTGTTGTTAGGGCACAAAAGAGGATTCAAAATCCTTCTCGGCAATGACACCAAAATGTTATCACACAGATTGTAGGTTGGGAAAATCCCTACCCAATCCAAAAATGTGGGAAAAATGTGAGAGTATCTACCCACTGTCACCTTAGATAGACACTCCCCTCACTTTAGTGATGATGCAAATCACCACAAGGGGGGAGTCTCGGTGACCCTAGGGGGATTTATACAGAAAGTGATATAATGGAATATCAAACCCCTATATGTCAAAGTAAGAAGTGGAAAATGGCTTAGGTAAAAGTATTTTTGGTAAAGATATGTTTCCAAAGTGAAGTGTACCTACAAAAGAGTATTATACATTCCTGAGACAAGACAAAATATGGATATACAAGCCAAATAATCAAATGCACAAGCAAGTGAAGCTTGCTGTCCTATATTGCAGAAGTAAACAAAAATATATATCAGCAAGTAAATTATAACAATAGCTGCAAAATATTTCACCACAATTCTAGCAAATATGTAAGAGACTAAGCTAGCAATTAGTAGTTTAACTCAAGTGTAATAAATCAAGAATTTAGTGACAATAGAGGGTTGTTAGGTAGTGTTTTCAAAGAATTATAATGAAAACCAAGTGGCTGTATAAAAAAAAATCTACAGAAGAAAATTCCAACCACTAAAATGAGCAAGTAAACCACCCAAAAGATAACTAAATTCAGGTAGATTAATTATGTCGGTTTCCAAGAAACTTTTGATGGTGGAAAGATGAGTAAATGAGAGAATTTAAAGGAGGTTTGTTACATCACTAATGGATGTAGCATAAATTTATTATAGAAAAAAGAGATACTTAGTCAAACTAGATGCCCTAGGGGCTAAATCTTTCCAATAACATATAGAATTGAATCCACTTTAAACAAATGAAATATCTCAATAAAACACGTTTCCCAATGCAACCGTTTTATTTCTCCAATGCAATTTTCATATTAGTGCTTTAAATCTATTGGATAATGGAGTCTTGGTTGTATGAGACGAATTCACTACTTCTCTAGGGGTGTAATCCATTTTAGTCCCTAGAGAAAATGAATTCAATCAAGGTAAGTCTAGTAGGGTGTAAACCCTTTTGCTCCTCCTATCAACCTTGTGAAAAAATGACTTATCAAATAATAATTAAAATGAAACTTGGTGGAGGGTTTATTCCCTTATACTCCTCCAAGGGTTTTACACAAATATAGCATGAAACAGGTAGAAAATACCAACAAATGCAAAAATTTCCTTATCAATTACACAAGATAGCAAGATAAAACCCTATCTTTACCAAGTAAATTCCATCCACATGAAAAGATAAGCCTCCAAGAGAAAGTTCACACCACTTAGCTCCAACATAGACAATATAAGCATCCAAAAATGTTTCACAAGAGAGAGATATAGATCAAATTCCCAAAGAGGGCATAAATTTAAGACAAGTAGTCTTCTCAAGTGAGAGAGCTATGATAAAAATGAAATGAAATGGTCTTTATTTATACAAGATATCAATAATATGTTTTTCCACATAATCTTAGGGTAAACTACAAAACAAGGAGGTCAACCCCATTAGTTTTTCCCCTTTACAAATTTAATTTGATTTTTACACAAAAGAAAACCCTAAATGTGACATCAAGCCCTAATTGGGTGACGTTTTGGCACTTTTTGCAAGTCGTTGAGATTGGAGAGGAAGTCGTCAGGCCTCCAAAGGCCATATCTACATGGTGCAAGGGATTCACTCTATCAAAAGGTGCCAATCCTCCAACAAGTCATCACCACCACCTTCAAACCCTAGCCCTAATCAAGATGTAAAGCCTAAGAAGTGTGGTGTAAGGCCTCCAAAGGCAAGTTGTTGGGTTAGAAAGGGCTAGGTTTCAACCTCCAAGGCGTCCTCTCTTTCCTCCAAAGGAAACGTCCATCATTTTCTAGCTCCCAGTGTGTGGGTCATGGCATCCAACTTGTGGGATTCCTTCCTCAATGAAGGCCCAAGCTAGGCTTGTTCCTCCAAATTGTCTACCAAGAAAGGTCTTGCAAAGAAAAATGAGTGCGCCCTCCTAGGGTATCAAGTCAAATATATCATGGAAATTAAAATCATATTTAATACAAGAGACACCTAAACATATGAATCAAAAATACCTTCTCAAATTAAATAGGTTCTCAAAGAACCTATGCAACTTGCCAAGTTTCAGTATGGGAGGGTTGTCAAGGTGACCTATTGGGTGAGTCATTCCTGAAGTCGAGGAGTGTTTTCTAGGTGGACCTTGTTACACATTATTTTGGTCACTCTGGTGATGTCTCTACAATGATGTATTTAGGCTCCCACAAGGACTTTTTGCTTGAGAAAAGTGACTGATGTATTCTCCCAAAAACACATTTTTAAGATGAGTTCGTAGGCTACCTATGTTACAGGGTGTGAAAATCCTTCATTCTCACAGACAACCCACACTTAGGGTGCGAACTATTCGTATTCTGCTCTATAGGTAGGGTGTGAACATGTTTTTAATCTTGGAAAGGAGAATAGGTCACGAAGGTTCTAGAAGGGAATTTTCTAGAAAATGAGTTGGAATTCAAATGGTTGGCATCATATTGACTTCTCAGATTTGGTGGGATCATCCTCATCCATTTAACCATCTCTCCTTCTCCTATATATTGAAAGGTTTCTCATGGAAAAGGTTAAGCAAGATTGAATGAATAATTCGTGAAAGAATTGTGTGAAGAACTCTGCTTAGATAGAATCTTGAAGACTCTATTTGGTCCATCAAGTTGTATTGGATCTTCTTCATGCAAGTGCAGAGCTAGTGTGTGTGTTGGAACCAAGTGTCACTGAAAGGAAGATTGCAACATCAAGGCGATCCAGTTGTATCTTCTACTTTCATTTAATATAATACAGCGGCATGTCCCTTTCCCATAAAATCACTCTTATTTTATTGCATAACTCCTTGATCATATGCATAGGTTGACATTGAATATACTTTGCCATCTTCACGTTGGTTGGTTTGTGTTGTCGTGGACCTGATTTCACAAGAGCACTGGAGAAAAGTGGGAACAAAAGAGACCTAAGGAAGCGATATAAAGGTATGGCACTCATTCCTTCTTAGTAGTAGATTCAATGATTGCAACTTAGGGAAAGAGTTGTGTTCTGTCTTGTTTTGTTCTAGATCAAGGTGGATCTAGGGAGATCTGTTAGTGTCTGCAGCTACCAATTTATCCGATAACAAACCCTCTCTAAGTCATGTAAATAAGATGTAGTGGATGGGGGTAAGAATTTTGGGCATTGGTTTCATGACATACAAGGGTTCATATTATCTCATTTATGGGTGACTTTGTAGAGGGTGTGTTGCACCTTTGTTGTCAATGAAGCCTTTTTCCAAACCCATTTATTTTCTATTAATTAATTAAAGTCTAGAACAATTGGGTACTATAATTGGGTAACTTAAAACTTGAAAGGAGTATCATAATGTCACTTGAATCTAGAGGTACACATAGTTCCATATGGATTGAAAGAAAGGGACAGTGCATGTGTGTACACACCTCAACAAGCGAGACATCTATATAATGTGAAATTGCTTTTGCAGTTATTCAATTATTTTAAGAGAAATGTTTCATTGTTCTCAATACCTCTTTGGGAAAGCATCTAGAAGGTTAAAATTTGGATTTTATGTTTTTCCAGTTACATTCCCTCTAGGCCTTCAACCCCTTCTTCCTATGAAATGAGGTACAATCCCTTGTTGGTTCAGTACACCCAAAAATCCCAAAAGATAAAGAGACGAAAAGAATGAAGTGTGAAAAATGATAAGCATGACTGAGAATGGTATGATGACTCATCAATGAGACCACCCAGTGGTAAACCTTTCCCCAAGGGTGACCACTTATTAGGTAACAATGCCATCTACCAAGGTAAAACAAGGAAAATAACATAATTTCCAGGAAGACATTCTATAATCAAAAGTAGATTTAAATGCAACATTCTCAAATGCCTCAAGTATTAAAGTGACACTTACCATAATACTTGATTGTACCTCATGGAGGAAGACCCATTTTCATCTGAAAACAATTTGATGTGGTGGATTCCATCATGATGAACCGAAGAAATGTGGTGGTGAAGTGGGTCTCCATCTGTGTAAGTGGATATCACGAGTCGATCTATCCATAGACACTCCATGTATTCAACCTAAGGGCCTCGAGACATTATCTCCTTAGTTATCCCTAAAAATGGGGGATAAGAGGTAGTTGGGGCTTCTTGTAGGTTTTTATATGGGTAGTAATTGATTTACCTTTGCATGGAGAAGAGTGTTTGATGGGGTGTGCAACTTATCTCTAGGAGGGGAGTCTTTGACGATATATACAGTGGATTTTGGGGGGATCTTCGAAAAATGAGAGGGCTTATCCTTGGTTGCAACCTCAAGAACTACTACATCATCAAAGACTAGTAGAGATTTTGTGGGTTTTTATTGAGGGATAGAAGTGGGGTCTTTTTTTTAAGAAGGTGGTGTTTCTCGGATGCTCCCACCTAATAGGTAGGTTTTTTTATTTGCATCCTAATGTTTTTTTGTTCCTTTGAACAATGGGATGCAATGTGTCCAATACCAAATAAAACTATGAATTGAAATCCCCTCTAATCATAATCTATAGGATGCATTATTGTACAATCTTTGGCCATCAAGTTGATCTCTACTAGGAAATCCTTAGAGAAGTCCATTTTCAAACAAATATGGGAATAGGTGGTGATATTCCACTAATATGTTTCTTCAATCCTAAACATAAAATTACAAATAACATTTCCTATATATTTAAGTGAGTCAAAACCTTAGAATTGGAGAGGGAGGTTAGTAAGCCTTACCTAAACTAACAGTAAGGAGAGGGAGTCTTGAGCTAGGTTGAAATTTGGGAGCCATATTTTCATGCTTAACCAATGTTGCATCGAAACCAATTAGGGCCCATATTGAGGATGAGATCCTAAATTTTTGGTATGCAAAACTCCACAACAAAGAGCCGTTTAGTGCAAGGATATATGAAGGATTCCTCTTGGATTTCTGGTTTCTTGGTTGTATAAATCAATTTATGGAGATACACAAGTTTTGGCTAGAGTCCATTGAATATTCATATTAACGCATGTTGGTGAAAGTACATGTCCTTGATGTGGGAATCATCATATATCACTATGAATGGTGCAAGGGCCTCTTGGATCATGTGAAATTGCTTGGGAGAGGTTGAGGTTTGTCCAATAAGACAAGAGTTGTTATAACCCTAAATTGCACCATACATGCTTACCTGGCATCAGGCCAACTCATTTCCCTTCATTGCCAAAACATCTGCTAAGAAACCTCTTCAAAAATCCTCTTGGGAAAGTAAAACACGCCCTAACCTATTACTGCACGTGTTGGAACGCGGGCAGGCCTACTACTGCACGCGTTGGAACGCGGGCTGGCCTACTACAACCCGCGTTTACCTAACAAAGCACAAAAACAGGAAAGTTGCCAACGGGACGAAAAGCTTTGGGTCAGTTAACTAGAACTCCCAGCCATGCATGGCCGAGAGTTCGTCCAAAACCCTAGCTCCTTCTAGCCTATAAAATGAGGGGTAGGGGTACTATTTGGAGGAGGAAAAAGATAGCAAGGAAACTCTGCCCAATTGCCGAATCCGTTTGTCCCAACCCTTTAGACTTTCCTCAAGCTTAAGGAGAATTCAAGCAAAGCAGTTGGAGGACAAAGAAGAGGAGGAGCCCAGGATCAGGATCGAGGAACGGTGGCTGATCTCTATCATTATTGTAAGTTGATTCATCTTGAGATTAATAAAAGAATACTTTTCCCGTCCCAATGCATGACTTTTATATGTTTTATTCGATTTATGCTTAATCTCTAACCATATAGTAGAAGAATAACATGCATGCGTAGTGTTTTGTCTTGATTGCAGGATTGTTTTTTGGAAGTAGCAGCGCAAGCAAGCAGACAAAGCGCAATGGAGGATCTACATCAAACGTCGATAAAAAAAGGTTAGTAGGTCTTTTCCATGCTTTTGTGTGAAAAAGGGGTTTGAGTGTTGGGGTGATAGGTGAAAAGTGAGTTCTTGAGGGTCATGATCTGCATGCAAGTTTAGCCCTAGCTTGTTAGTCTGTAGGGTATTATTTCCCAACAATAGAATTGGCGAATCCACTCGGGATAATACTCTTAGGGTTTCCGGATTTCATTGAGGTTTTTTGGGTAGTTCAAAGAATTATATTTTTTTCTTCTTTGTTTGTCTGTTTTCTGTTAGGTCAGAGCTAGCAGGGAACTTGGTTATTAATACCATCTTTTCCTTGACTGTGCTTGACATTTATTATCAGGACACATAGAGGTACACGCGGCCTGCAAAAGTCTTGCCCACATGTAACCCGTGCCCTAACCTTCTACAGCCCGCGTTTGAACGCTTGCTGCAGAGGCTTCAGTAGCATGTAGGGCTCAGAGAGCTTAAGAGGCAGTCTCCTCTTCCCTGTCAGAATGTTACATTCTCAGGGGGCTTTATGGATCCTGTCTGGGTCTTGTTGGTTTACAGTCTTGTCTCAGTCTGCTTTATTGTGATTGTCATTTTTTGCATTTAGTTTCCTTTTCTGTTAAAAAAGAAGCATCCAAGCCTTTAAGAGACCCTGGTTGTCAATACCAGTGGCCTTTTTCAGGTCTGGGCTGCCTGTGTTTTGTTTTGTCTTAGCTTTTAAACAGACCCGCGACCTGTTCAAGTTTAGCCCGTGGGTACCCGCGCGCTGTTATAGCTCAGCACGCGTTTGCACGCGTGCTGTTTCAGTGACATTCGCGGGCATGATTGGTTGTTTTTCAGCCTGGGTGGGGCAGTCATCCCCTCCTGTGGTGAGAAGTTTTCCTCTCAGGGGTTTGAGTCTGGGGCTACACAGTCAGTAGGTTAGGTTCTCTTATCCTCAGCCTGTGTTTTTCTTAGTTGATGTTTTGATAGAAAAGACAAAAGAAAAAATATTGTTTTATGGTTTTTAGACAAGTGTTAGAATCGGTGCTTTCTTGATTACCTTTGTGCATATTTTCTTTGGTTCTTTGTGATCTGCGCTTTAAGCCATAATTTTATTTTGTTTTCTTGGTTTTTTTGCTTGTCGGCATTTTCCCTTTATTGCTTCATTTTACAATTAAATAAAAAAAAAAATTCTCTTGTTCATTTTCTTCTTGGTTTGAAGATTGTGTTGTTGCATCAGTAGCTAGGAAGAAGTCTTTTTCATAAGTTTTGCAGTGCATTTAGTGCATAAGTAGCTCGTAGATTGAGCTAAATTCCTTGATGTTTTTCTGCATGAAATCTTAGAAAATTCAAAAAGAAAAGAAGTCTTTCTTGTTGAAAAGTTGCTGGTTTTTGCATTTTTTTTGTAAAAGTTTTTGTTTCCAAGCATTTCTTGTTCATTTTTCTTTGAGTCTTTACACACCATCAGTTTCACCTTCATACCTTGTGACGTAAAATAATCCCATTAAAAGTAACGCTAATTAAAAACTATTAGACTTTTTGTTTTTAGGGTTCATACACTAGCTCAGGACTAGGGCCTTGGAATAGGTTGGAGAGTAAATTCTCCAAGGCCACTCAAACCAAACATTGGAGTCTATCATAGGGAGTGTAGAAGTCCAGTTACGAAAAGTTATCCGGGAACCCCATCTAACACAGGGGCTAAACACGAGGTCGCGTAAGGAAAGGTAGCAGAGATAACCCCTCCAAAGCTGGACCGAGCATAGTGGAGAACACATATCGAGGATTTGTTGAGGGATTCCGTCGTTTGCATTTTCCACGGAGCTTCGTGGGTCTCGAATCCGTTCGAGGTCCTCAGTTGTCTTCCGGACCATTTT
>SNQJ01S0118963.1:9244-36695 GCA_010110895.2 Picea sitchensis
TAGTCTCCTATATATACCAAGGAGACATTTTCATTTTGAATCATCTTGTACTTGAACATTTAAGTGGGTTAAAAGGAGGCTTCCCCCTCGAAGAGGCTTATTATCTGAAATTATCTCTTTTTCAAGGCATTGAGTACTTTTCCTGAGGTTTTTCTATGCTATATCAATGTTTGGTTCTTAACATGTATACTATGTATCATTCATTGATGATTATTCTCGTAAAACCTGGGTGTACTTTTTGAAATCTAAAGATGAAGTGTTCAACAATTTCAAGGAATTCAAAGCCTTGATTGAAAATCTTTCTGAAAGAAAGATTAAGATACTCAAGTTAGATAATGGAGGAGAATACACCTCAAAAGAGTTCGTGAACGTTTGCAAAGATGTTGGGATTAAGAGGGAACTCACTACTCCCTATAATCCTCAACAAAATGTTGTAGCTAAAAGGAAGAACATAACAATAATGGAAGCTGTGAAGACTATGATCCATGATCAAGATCTTCCTATGTGCTTATGGGCAGAAGCAATAATGACGACTGTTTATGTGAAAAACTGATTATCCCATAGTGCACTTGGGTTCAAAACCCCTGAAGAGATGTTCACTGGAAAGAAGCTAGAGGTAAGCCATCTCAAAATATTTGGTTTCCTAGTTTTTATTCATATACTGAAAGAGAAGAGAAACAAGATGGAACCCTCAGGAAAGAAGGGAATATTTGTGGGATACTATGAGGTCTCCAAGGCCTTCAGAATCTATATACTAGGTCACCGCCACATTGAGATCAGTAGGGATGTGACCTTTGATGAAGATGCAACACTCAATAAATCACGAATTTGCCATCTTGAAGAAGTATATGAAGAGGAACCCATAATCCCCAGAACTCCCATGAGGGAGGTTCCCAGAGCCGCAGAACCATAGAGGGAAGTCGTAACTTCCCCTAATAAAGAAATTCCAGAAGACCATGATGTAATAGAAGCTCAAGAACCTCCTAATATGACAATCCTCCATAAAAGAAAGCCATCTTGGGCTAGAGGGCTTATTCAAGATGGAGAGAAGTATGGTGTTCTTGAAGGAACCTCGAGACAGGTGAAAAGACCAAAGCCATTCTCCAGTTATACGGCTTTGATGTGTGATCTCATAGAGGAGGAGCCTACCTACGTTTAAGAAGCCATTTAGAGGAAAGAATGGGACGATGCCATGAAAAAGGAATACTAATCCATAATAAAGAATGATGTATGGGAAATAGTTCCCAGACCGAAGAGTAAATATGTGGTATCCTCCAAATGGCTCTTTAAAATAAAACATGCTGCTGATGGAAGTATTGAGAAGTATAAAGAAATATTTGTTGCTCGTGGATTTTCTCAGAAAGAAGGCATTGACTATGAAGAGACATTCGCTCCTATAGCCAGATACACTTCGATCAAAACCATCATAGCCCTTGTAGCTAAGATGAAGTGGAAGTTGCACTAGATGGACATAATGATAGCCTTCCTAAATGGTGTCATCGAAGAGGAAGTGTATATAGAGAAACCTCAAGGATTTGAAGTTGAAGATAGGAAGTCTCATGTCTGCAAATTGAATAAAGCCTTATACGGATTGAAGCAAGCTCCCAGAGCTTGGTATGGCCATATAGACAGTTTCCTGACGAGCTTGGGCTTTACCAAGAGTAAATCTAATTCTAACCTCTACTTCAAGGTTATGAACGATGAGCCAGTGATATTATTGTTGTATGTGGATGCCTTATTCTTAACTGGAGAAGAAAATCTCATCACTGAATGTAAGAAGAGACTCACTTCATAATTTGAGATGAAAGACCTTGGTCTAGTGCACTATTTATTAGGTCTTGAGGTATGGAAGAGTCTAGAGAGGATCTTCCTTAACCAAGGGAAGTATGCAATCGAAATCCCGAAGAGATTCAACATGTTGGAATTAAATTCCATGAATACACCCATGGAAGCAAAGATGAAGTTGTTGGTTGATACTTCGTCAGAATTGATTGATGCCACACTGTACAGACAGATTATTGGATCGCTAATGTACCTGATGAACACCAGACTAGACAATTGTTTTGCCGTGAACACCTTGAGTCATTTTCTGGTAGAACCCAGACATGTTCACCTAGTGGTTGCAAAACATGTGATGAGGTAACTTAAGGGTACATTAGATTGTGGTCTCAGTTATGACGGAGATCATGATTTCACATTGAGTGGATACACTGATTCAGATTGGGTAGGAAGCGTTGTTGAAAGGAAAAGCACTTTCGAATGCTGTTTCAGTTTGGGATCAGCCATGATCTCGTGGTAGATTAGAAATAAATCCAACATTTCTCTCAGCACAGCGAAAGAAGAATACATTGTTGCGTGTTCTACTAGCTGCAAAGCTATATGGCTTTGAAAGTTGTTGACCTGTCTATTTGACTTAGAGATGGAAGAAACCTCGATCCTATGTGACAACCAGAGCTGCATAAAGATGACAGAGAATCCTGTATTCCATGATAAGTCGAAGCACGTAGAGATCCGATATCATTACATCCGTGACATGGTGCAGAGAGGAGCCATAAAGCTCCAGTACATTAGCACGGATGAACAGGTTGTTGATGTGTTGACCAAGCCCCTATATCGTGTAAAGTTTGAGTACTTTTGATATAATCTTGGCATAGTATGAAAGGACATTCCTAGAAAGGGGGAGTAGTTGTTGTAATGAGATATACCCTGCTTTCGACCTTGTGGTTGTGACGAAAAGTAAGAAGTGTACCTTGCTTCCGACCTTGTTGTTGTGACGTAAAGTAAGATGATGTGATGTGACTAGTACTATGCTTCCAGATGTACAGCTGCAACGTAAAGCAAGTCTAGTACCCTACTTCCGACCTGATGGTTGTGATGTAAAGCAGGATGTGTAGCTTGCTTTTGACCTTATGGTTGTGACGTAAAGCAAGATGTTGTGATGAGACTAGCACTGTGCTTTCGATTGGATAGTTGTGACGTAAAGCAATTCTAGTATCCTTCTTCCAACCTGATGGTTGTGACGTAAAGCAGGACATATAACTTGCTTCCAACCTTATGGTTATGACATAAAGCAAGATGATGAGATGAGGCTAGCACTGTGATTCTGGTTGGATAGCTATGACGTAAAGCCAGTCTAACATCCTGCTTCCGACCTGATGGTTGTGACGTAAAGCAGGATGAGTATCTTGCTTCCAGCTTTATTTGTTGTGACGTAAAGCAAGACTATGAGACAAGACTAGAACTATGATTCTGTCTTGATAGATGTAACGTAAAGCTAGTCTAGTATTATGATGATGAGCCAGCCTCGTGCTGTGATGATGATGATGTATTATTTTTTTATACTAATCCATATTGATGCAGATGATGATTGCATTCCTTTGAGAATGACGATGCCTGCCGATGAAGAAAACTTCCGATGATTTATAGATATGCCAAACAGTGCTCCAAGATGATATTATTGATGCTGCCCTCCTGATGCCACTGATGATGCAAACCTCTCTCTCGCCTGATGTTGTCGAAGAATACCCTTCTTGTTAAGGGGGAGTGTTGAAATAATGTAACTGCAAAGTGTATTCTTATTATTATTTTATATATCATTCATTGGATCAATCCCCATTGTGGATTGATCATGTCGGTTATTGTAATAGGACCAAATCCCCTTTTGCATATTGGTCAAAAGACAATTGTGATAGGCAGAATAAGAAGTCGGCCCCAACAAATATTAAAGAGGCCCAGAAATATAATAAAGGTGGTTATAACCACCCAATTTGAGAAGTCGGCCCTGCCAGTGAAGAGACACTTCACACGTTCCAGTCTTGTATAAATAAAGAGGCTAGTGCCTCACTTAGGCACACAACTCACTTTCTCATTGAGAGACAAGTTTCAGATTTCCAGTTGGAGAAGAGAGAGAGAGAGAGAGAGTGGCGCATATTTTGGAGAGGACTTTCTGTTTCAGCTTGAGTTATCTCTTGGCATTGTATTGGCAATCTATAATAAGGAATTTTTGCTGGGTTTTCTTCCCCTAGAGGGTTTCCCAAGATAAATGCTTTGTCTCTTGTGATTGTGTATTTCTTAGTGATCTTGTCTTATGTTGCTATTATCTATTGAAATGCAAATAACTATAATAATGGCATAAACATTAACAATTTTTGGGATATTTGAGGAGCTCTCTCTTCCTCTACACCTGTTGACAAGTCAGCCATGCAATTTATTCCTAAGAGTTCACAATTGGTTTGTGCCATTAGCTTCGCAAGCCCCTATCCCTTGATCAACTTGGTGGGTTTGAACTCAAGGTCATATTATAACAACACTGCTATCTATTTACCCCTCTTTCCTTCAGGATCAAGTTGGGTTAAGATGTCTTTCATAGAACTACTAGGCACATAAGGAGTAGTATGGGAATGCAATATGTAAACTCTAAACTATTTCAAGGCCTTGACTAGTGCATATGATTGCTTCTCCATGATATCATACTTCAAAGGGGCATCCCTCAACGTCTTGCTGTAATAATCTATGGGATTCTCAAAATTCTTCTCATCTTTCTGTAGTAAAACACCAGCAATTGTGTGCTCTGAGGCAAAACAGAACAATATGAATTCCTTTTCAAAATTAGGGTTGGCCAGTACTGGAGCCTTGGTTAATGCCACTTTGATGTCTTCAAAGGATTTTCTAGATTCAGGGGTCCACTTTATTTCATTTCCTTTCTTGAGCATGTTGGGAATATACTTTATGATTTCAACCAAGTTAGGGATAAACCTTCTAAAAAAATTCACTTTTCCCAGGAAAGATTGTACCTCTTTTTTACTTCTGGGTATGCCAATTTTTAAGATTGTCTTAACTCTGCTGGGATCTACCTTTAATCCCTCTTTTAAAATAATGCGACCCAACAACTTTCCTTATTCCATAGTGAAATTTGACTTTTTAGGGTTCAACGAGATTCCAAACTTTCTACACTTTTGAAATTCCCTTCTTAGATGCTTGAGGTGTTCTTCATTCGAAACATAATACATAGTGATATCATATAGGTAGATAACAATGAATTTTTCTTTTTCATCAGCAAAATCTATGTCCATATCTCTTTGAAAGGTTACCCCTGCATTCATGAGCCCAAACGACCTCTTGGCATACATGAATGTTCCCCATGGAGTTGTGAATGTTGTCTTTTCCTTATCATCATGGTGCACCATAATATGATTGTATCCAGAGAAGCCATCCAACATTGAAATTTTCCAAGCACCCACCACTTTCTATAAAATGTGGTCCATCTTAGGCAGTGGGTAGTTGTCCTTTAGAGACACTCTGTTCAGATTTCTAAAATCCACACACAAACTGATTTCTCCACTCTTTTTTCTGACTAGCACCAGATTTGCTACCCATTTAGAAAACCTCAGGGATACTATGATCTTGGCTTCAAATAGCTTCTTTACCTCTTTCTCAATCAAGGGAAGCAACAAAGGGTTTATCCTTCTTAATTTCAGTTTGAAAGGTTTGTGATCTTCTTTGATTGGGATCACATGTTGGATTAAACTGGTGTCATAAAATTTCAGATCATCATAGCTCTAGGAAAAAACATCGGGGAACTCTTTCATTAATTTGATATATTTCTCCTTGACTTCAGGGATGAGTGTTCTGGGCAGCTTGATGATCTTGGAATCTTCATGAGTTCCAATATTGCAATATTCTACATCCCTTTCGTTTACTGTGATTTTTGGGCTTCTGGCCACATCATTATTATCAAAGAGTTTCTCCAATGGGGCTAGACTGTTATAACCCTAATTTACACCAGATATGCTTACCTGGTATTAGGCCATCTCATGTTACATCTTTTGCTAAACCACTACTGAAACAACTTCTTAAAAACACCCTTTGTGAAGGCATACACACCCTGCTCCACTACTACACGTGTGTATACGCTGGCTAATCCATTACATCCCATGTATACATACAAAATCACGAAAATAGAAAGTTGGTGACATAACACATAGTTTCGGGTAAGTTACCTAAACCGTTTGACTGCCCATAACTAGTCACTTGACCAAATACCTAGCCCTTTCTAGCCTATAAAAGAAGTGGTAGGGGTCCCATCCAAAGGGAGAAAAATAAGAGTAAAGAAACTCTACCCGATTTTACATTCCCCGTGCCTCAACCTTTTGTAACTATTGTATGAAGAGAAGCATATAGGAAAGTAGTTAGGGCACAGTTGAAGAGGAGCTCAGGACCAGATTCGAGGAGCAATGGTCGATCTCACTCTTGTAAGGTATTCTTGTGAGATTAAAAAAAGAAGTACTTTTCCCTTCCCTCCATATGAGATTGTTAATGTTTTATATTGATTATATTTTGATAGAATCTCTAACCCATTAGTTCTTAGATCAAATACATGTTTGGGAGTTTTTTTTGTTTGTTTGTTTGTGAACGCAGGTCAGCATTGGGAGGATATTTGAATTCAAAGAACGACCGAACGTTAAAGGATCTAAATCAAACACGAAAACTAAGGTATAGTAACTTGATCTCTTAACTCTGTATTTACATATGAATAGTGGGGTTATGACGGGGATGATGGTAAGAAGTAGGATACTTTAGGTCATTTCTACATGCATGATCAAACCCTTAATGCTAGTCCATAGGGGGATTTTTCACCCACAACAAAATCGGAAACCATACTGGGGATCTCTAGGGTTTTCTCGGAATACTTTTGGGTATTTTAAATTGGTTTCATTATCTTTTTTGAGTTTTTGCAAGAGTCTGAGTTTGTAGGGATTCTGGTCTTCCATACCAGAACTCTCTGCATGATTTCTTGATTATTTAATTTTCTTTCTGGGAATTTACAGAGGTATATGCGGCCTGCAGAATCCCTTCCCATGTATACACGTGCCCTACCTTTGGAAAACCCGTGTATATCCATTGGGCTGCTGAAGTGCCAGTTGGGTGCTTAAGTCCATAAATCTTTTTTATAAAAAGGAGAGGCAGTCATCCTCTTCCCTGTTAGGAGAGATCCTTCTCATGGGTTTCTTGGATTTGGTCTTGGTCTCTGTGCTGCAGTCTATAGCATAGGAATAACCTCAATTTAGCTTTTCTTTAACAAATTTCCCTTGCATTTTCTTTAGCAAAATATTTTTCTCTGTCTCTGGGGATTCTGGTTTTCAATAACAGAACTCCTTGCCTGTGCTGGACTATAGTTTTCTCACCTTTTTTGAGTATTTACAGATCCATACGCGCCCTATAGTAGCTCTGCATGCATGCATATGTGCTCTGAATTTAGACAACACGCGTATATATGTGTTATACTGAAGTGACAGTAGCGTGCCTGTATCTGGGAGATTTTTTTACGAAGAGAGGCAGTCATCCTCTTACTTGTTAGAAGCCAGTCTTATTAGGAGTCTTTGTAGTATCTTCCTTGGTCTCTGTGATCACAATCTGTAGCCTAGGTTTGAATTTAGCATAGTTTTCTTTTCATCAAAGGATTTCTTGAATATTTTTTAGAGTTCTAGACAAATCTGTGAGTCTTTTCTAATCAACTTTTTGAGTTTGGTCAGTGACTCCCTGCGATCTGCAGAAGGTATAGAATTTATTTTTGGTTTCTGTTGTCTTCACTTTCTCTTCTTGCTTGCTTTAGAAAAGAAAAAGAATGCATGTTCAAATTTCTTGTTTACAAGCATAAAAAAAAAATCGTGTTATCTCTTTGTTTGATTTAGTAGTTGGTAGTTTACATTGAATAATCAGGAAAAAGTTTGCTTTCATAAGTTCTTGGATGTTTTCTTAGGAAAATAAGTAGCTCTTAGTTGGGAGAAATCTTGTTTTGAGTTTTCTGTTCAAAGATCTTAGAAAAAATATAGTTTGAAAAGTTGGTTAAAAGTGAAAATCTGAATTTGTCAAGAGGAAGTTATTTTGTTTATCTTCTCTTTCATCTCTCAAAACATCACTAATTTCACTTTCATAACCTTTGACTTAAGACAAGACACAAAAAATTAAGGATTAATTAAAATCAAGTAGACTTTATTTTTGTAGGGTCCATTAACTAGTCTAGGCTAGAGCCTTGATTTAGGTTGGAAAGGAAACTCTTCAAGGCTACAAAACATACATAAGAGTCTATGCTAGGGAGTGTTAAAAGTCATGTATAGTGAAACACGAGGAGTGTTAAAAGTCAGGGAGTGTTAAAGGGGGTTATCCGGGACCCCCCTCTAATAGAGGTGCTAAACACGAGGTCCTGTGCAGAAAGGTAGCGGAGATAACCCCTCCAAATCCAGACCAAGCGTAGTGGGGAACACATATAGAGGGATGGTTTTGGGATTCTGTCGATTGCATTTGCCACGGAGTTTCGTGGGTCTCGAATCCATTCGAGGTCTTCAATTGTCTTTCGGAGCACTTGCTTTCAATACCCTTGACAGGTTTCAGGCTTGATACCCTATTCATTGCGGTCCACCCGATTGTCGACTGTACCCGCCTGGTGACTGTTCATGCGCTGGAAACCTAGTTGCCTTTATTTTAGGGACTTAGACAGGTGACTGTGGGGGTAGACCGTGGTACCTAGGACAGACATTGGGCCACACATTTTAGAGTATACCCAGAGGGTGCTTCCGTATTCGAGTTGCACTTGCACTGGTAAGTTTCTCTAGTGTTGGTTTTTGTAATTGTTCTTCCAACTAGTTAGTGATTGCTTGTCTTATCTCGTAGGGACTTTTTATAGTGTGTGTTGTTCTTGAACAAATAGAAAGCCTTAGTATGTCTTTGATCTTCCCATGTAGTAGAGGATCAGGATCTCCTCTGGTCATGAAGGCTTCTTGGCCTACCACTGGTAACATTGGAGCCACCCCTGCCGCCGCTAAGGAGAAAACTAGACCAACAAGGGTCTTACGAGATGATCGGGCCACATGAGACTGTTCCTGACTCCACTCCGAGAAGAGAACACTTGATTCTGGAGGAACCCACCAATTTAGGCCTTGGAGCGCAAGCTCTTGGTTCATCAGTAACTCCAACCACTAATTTTTCGGTGCCCACCATCTTACAGATCTATCCTTACGAGAACTAGACAGTTTCACAAGAAGCAATGGAAACAAATTCTGCCACTTCTTCGAGAATTATCATATTCCCGCTACGGTTGTCACCACAGGGGGTGTTCTACCTCCTAACCCACCATCGTCGGTCTGGGCCACCATGGTCTCGACCGCCTCTACCTCGATCTGTGGTCTGATTCCATCTATGGCGGCGACCACTACTCCTTTCACCTGGAGTGCGATAATCCCTCCCTTTTCATATAGGATGACTAGCTTAGGTACGAGCCCTATACTTACCTACTCCACTTTATAGACTTTAGGTTTGGGGTAGGGAGCTCTAATGCTCCTCTACAAGGATCCATGGGGGGCACTTTAGCTTCCTCTAAATCTTTCCCTTATGGAGGAGGTCATATCCCTCCTTCATCCCCTTCGCTCGGTGGTGCTCACCAGCATTCAGCCAGGCCGAACACACACCATAGTTCGTTTGGAGTAGGGAGTCAAGGACTACCTTCTCATAGCATGCCGATGAGTTCGACACCATTCTCTTTGTTTGATGCATTTGATAATAACACTTTCTCGTCAGCTGCTTTCTCGACTGGGGGAAACCCGGATTATGGACAACCAAATCCTATGTAGGGTATTATTCCTGCACAGGGGGCAAACCCAGAAATTCCTTCCGCACAAGGACCTTGGAACTCATGGCAGGGATCAATTCCCTCGGTAGGGATGTCGATCAAGGGAAACCCCTTCTACAACCAATGGAACCCCGGGCAAGGCACAGGACCTATGCCCATGGGATCAGCACGGGGTAACCCTTCCCAAAGTCCTTCGAATGCAATGCCCACCCAACCGTCTACATCCTATTTTGAGAATCAACCGATGATGTCTCCGCAAACACATAATCCATATGCTGGTTATGGCCATGGTTTTTACCAGAACCCTAGCCAACAACCCATATTTTCCTAGCAACTTGGTGCCAGTCAAACTCCAGACCCCTTTTTCCATGGTTATAACCAACAACCTAAACTACCGTTTCTGGCAACTTTGCATTTTCCGGACTTGACAAGGTTTTTGAATGACCCTATCTATCACGATCCCCATTGGCCTCCTATGCAAACCAAGTTGCCTTCGGACATACCAAAGTTTGAAGCCAATCCTAACAAATATCCATGCGATCATGTGACCACATTTCACCTTTGGTGCTTGTCTAATTCGTTGAAAGATGACTCCGTACAGTTGCGTTTGTTTCAATGCACTCTCATTGGGAGTGCTGCGAAATGGTACATTGAGCTCGACTGCTCAAGATACTCTTCCTTTAGAGAATTGGCAATGGCTTTCCTAAACAATTTCCAATTACCTATGAGATATGACGCTGACACAGAATTGATAGCCAATTTCGAACAGACTAAAGCGAACCATATCTCTGATCACATCTGAGAGTGGAGACGCCGGAAGAGTTTAATTAAAGTGCCAGTCCCACCAACATTCCTTCTTGAGTGGTTCGTTAATTATTTGGTCCCACAGTTGTCCAAATATGTCGTAACATCGAGAGTTTTCTCCGAAGAAGATGCAATCATGAGAGCTCAACAACTAGAGCTAATTTACTCTCAGTTTGGTTTACTGTATGAAATTTTGTTGGATGCGCCATGGTCAATAATTGATAAAACTAGACAACGAGTTGGACCACATGCCGATGGTATTGTTGGTTCAACACAAATAAAGTCTGTTGATCAGCTGAAAAAACAATTGCAGCAATTGTCGATACAGCACAACGCGGCCAGCCCGACCACTGGTCCAACTATTCTCCCAACCCAAACGTCGGATGTACACAATGTGCAATTGACAAAACCAAAGGCCACCCAACAACCTGATGGAAAGAAGAAACAATGAAAGAAGGGTAAGGGGGAAATACAGAAAAGAGGAAGGAAAAGTATCCGTGTAACCTGTGCGCAGAAGACCACCTGACTCATCAATGCCCTTGGCTTGCGGAGGCCCAAAATTTATTTTCACAGCAACAACCTGTTGTGTTAACGAACCCATTTCAACATGGGCAAAATTTAACTCAAGCCTCTCCAAGCACGGAAGGGGGAAGTCAAGGACCCCCTCCATCTTCGAGTAATCCTTCATCCGCGAATGTGTATATGATGAAAGGTGATTCCTATATCTCAACTAGAGCACATGACTACAGAAACACAAGCACCTATGAGAAAGGTAAAGAAGTCGAAATCCCATCTCTTCTTCTTTATATCGAGAAGACATTGGGTGAAACAATGACATGAATCACAAAAGGTGCGTTCAAAATAGCTTCTCACAATCCAAACGCAAGGGCTTCCCATAACTACTCTGTGGTGGAGGATTTGTCTCAAACCCCTTGTCCAATGTTGGCTTTGGAAGTCCTCCAGAGCTACCCTTCCTAGAGAAAGGATCTATTAGCCACCTTAGGATCTACCGAGACTTGTAATCCGGGTTCAATCATGCTTGATACTACCGATTTGAAACCTCCTCTCCCTTACCATGTAGCGTTCTAGATAGTAGTAGCTTAAACCACGAAAAATTTTGCTGGGAACATTTTCCACATGGTGGTTGATGAGGGTGCCTCGACATGCGTAATGTCTTTGGCGTGTTGGAAGGCCATAGGCCAACCCTCTTTGTCTCCATCACCTACTCTTCTTATCGCTTTCAACGGTCGTTCGTTCCGACCACATGGCATCATCCCCTCTTTCCCCATCTAGTTAGGAGGGAAGACCGTGTGTGTCGAGTTTGAAGTGGTCGATGTGTCTCTCGACTACAATATCTTGTTAGGAAGGAGTTGGACGTATGCCATGCAAGTAGTGGCCGCTACGGTTTTCCGGGTCTTGTTGTTTCCACACGAGGGTCAGATCCTGATCGTAGATCAGTTGGCCTTCTCCTGTCCTGACCCTTCATTGGGGGCATCCACGGTCCCAATGATTGATAGCCCTCAACCTGATATCATCAACATAGGGGTTGGTTTGTGCCCACCTTTGATGGGTACTTTCAATTACCCACCTCCTCAAGGTGATGTTAAGTTCATATCAGACCAGCCTAAGGTTGAGATTTTTCAAGTCTCGTCGTTTCATACAACTCACTTCAACGATCCATGGATTCTTCCTTCCCCATTGGCCACGATGGAAGGGATAGGGCACCATGGTATGGAAATGCCCTTGTCCGTGACAGAAGTTGTGTACTCTATAGTCCAGCAAGCTTCCGCTCACCCCGATCTGACTCCGGCACAAGAGTTAGATCCAATTATAGATCCTACTTGGGCTCAAGGTTCCCTTGTCGATACTAATTCTTTAGACTTAGTCTTGCCCTCAGACGAAGAAATTATTGAAGCAATGACGATTCTGGACAAACCCTGGGATGATCTCCATCATAGATCTTATTTCCTCCCATAGTTAAGAAGAATTGAAGTAGGGGAATTCACTATGACTATGACTGGAGATAGCTCTTGTCCTATCAATCACTTGGCTACACATGTTGTTTATGCCAAGGGTAATATGGAAACCATTGCTGAAACTATTCCTATTAATATCTCCAGAACCCCTGGCATCATGGACAATGTTTTCGTTGGAGCCGACTGTTCCTCCGAAGAGATTCGAATCTACATGGATTTATTTAAATAATTTCGCGACGTTTTTGCCTGGTCTTATGAGGAAATGCCAAGCATTGATCCAAAAATCGTTGAACACGAAATCACAACTTATCCTAACGCTAAGCTAGTTCGACAGAAGCTTCATCCAGTTAATCCTAGGAAAGAAGCCTATTAAGGTTGAAGTAGAGAAACTGCTCAAATCAGGTTTTATCTACCCCTTCCATTTGACCCAATGGGTGTCAAATCCCATTTCGGTCGACAAAAAATAGGATACGATTCATGTATGTATGGACTTCCGTGATTTGAACAAAGCCTATCCAAAAGATAATTTCCCCACACCATTTATTGACAAGATCATCGATGAATGCGCAGGTTGCGAGGCCTTTGCGAGGCCTTTTCTTTCATGGATGGTTTCTCAAGATACAATCAGATACAAATCAAACTCGAAGACCAACACAAAACAAATTTAATTTTTCCATGGGGTACATTCGCTTATCGTAAGATGCCTTTTGGTCTAAAAAAATGACGGAGCTACCTTTCAATGGGCCATGTATTTTTCTTTCCATGACCTCAAACATATAGTCGAGGCCTACCTAGATGATTTGGCATCATGATCTCATAAGAGAACTAATCATCCCACACACCTCCGACTTATCTTTGAGAAATGTCGCTACTTCCGGATTCGCTTGAATCCAAACAAATACAGTTTTTACGTGACGTTAGGTCATCTGCTAGGTTTCATCGTTTCGACAATAGGGATCATGGTCAATCCTCTCAAGGTTGAGGAAATAGTTCAGTTGCCTCCCCTGCATACAATCCTTCAGCTTCAGAGTTTACAAGGCAAAGAAAACTTTTTACGTCGTTTCATTGCAAATTGTGCCGAGATCACAAAGGGATTTATGCATTTACTAAAGAAGGATGTTATTTTTCATTTGGATGAAGCCTCTCAATGCTCTTTCGACGCATTGAAATGTGCCCTCATGACTGCCCCTTTGCTTCAGCCACCCAATTATAATAAATATTTCTTATTGTACTTGGCCACTGCAGAGTCGACCATCGATATGGTCTTAGTTCAGGATGATGATTTTCTCACAGAATATGTGATTTATTACCTAAGTTGAGGCCTGGTTGGACTAGAACTCAATTATTCCCACATTGAAAAACTTGCATTGGCAGTTGTTCATGCTGTCCAATGGTTCCATCATTATATCTTGTTTCGCAAGACCACCGTCATTGCCGTTGTGAATCCATTTCAGTACGTGTTGACATGATGAGTAATAGGTGGAAAGATCAATAGATGGATAGTTGTCCTCCAGGAATTTGACTTAGATTTTGTTTCGGAAAAATCCAAAAAGTTGTTGGTCTTTGCGGAACTCATTTCAGAACTTCCGGTCGAGTCAGGAGATGTTATGCCCGAAGAGTCGCCTATTAAAGGAGACATATTTTTGATTGCATCTTTAGGCCCCTGGTATGGAGATATACTTGTCTATCTCCAGACTTTGAAGTGCCCTGGCTCTGCTTCTCGTGATGAGCATCACTGTATACGTCATCAGGCTAAGAACTATCTCATACTCGAGGACACTTTGTATTGTCGAGGTGTAGATTATATCCATCGTCGATGTCTCACTCATGAAGAAACAGAAATCTTGCTTAACAATTGCCACACTGGAGCCTGTGGCGGTCACTTGTCTGGGTTGGCAACAACCAAAATTTTTTTACGAGCCGGTTACTTCTGGCTGACATTAATCAAATATTGTATTGAATCAGTCAAAAAGTGCCACCCATGTCAGATATTCCCTTGGAAGATAAGGGCACACCCGCTCCCATGTTTCCCGTCATCACGGTTGGTCCCTTCACCAAGTGGGAGATTGATTACACTACTTGCAACCCTCCTTCAACAAGGGGTCACTGTTATATCATCGTAGCCATAGACTACTTCACGAAGTGGGTCAAAGCTATGCCCACGTTTAAGGATGATGGAGAGACTGCAACTCTCTTTTTGGTTAATCAGATAATAACAAGTTTTGACATCCCAAGAGAGATTGTCACTGACCATGGCAGTCACTTTCAAAACCAAATGATGATCGAGTTGACATCAAAGCTTGGGTTGCGGCAAGAACATTTGTCACTGTACTACCCACAAGCGAATGGTTAGGTGGAAGCTGTCAATAAATCTCTTAAGACCATTCTACAACATACGATCAATTCGACCAAGTCAAATTGGCATTTGATGTTATACTCCGCATTATGGGCTTACCGAACATCTATTAAGACTGCAATCAGTTTCTCACATTTTCAACTCGTTTACGCGTTGGAAGCAGTCTTTCCTATCGAGTGCCAAATCCCGTCTCTAAAGTTGGCAGTACGGTTATTGCCAAACACTTCACTGCTTGGAGAGTGTTTATTATATCTTGAACAACTCAATGAGTAACGTCGTGATGTAGCCTTGGCTAACAAGGCTCATAAACAAAAGGTCAAGTGTCAGTATGATCGGTCCATTCGTCCTCATATTTTCTCTGAAGGCGACCTTGTCTTGGTCTATGACCAAGATAAGGACCCCCTGGGGGCAGGCAAATTCAAACCCATGTGGTTCGTATCTTTCATTTTGAAGGAGTTTATAAAGAAGGGTGCTTATCATCTGGTTGACTTTGAGGGAAATTCCTTAGCGGAGCCGAGAAATGGGCTCTACCTCAAGAAGTATTATTCATAGGCGGGTCGCCTCGGGTGACTTCTTGTAACATATGTATATTTCTTGTACATTGTTTTTATTGTAGTTTTTGTCCTTTTGGTTTTATGGGCATGTCATTTATGATTTCATCTTTTTCACTGTGGCAGATGTCAAGTGAATCAGAGGTGTTCATTGGATTCGTGGATGGCGCTAGCTGACACACTCAGAGGCTTGCTTCCGCAGCTTGGGTAATTTACACACCTCAAGGCCAGTTGCTATCTTCAGGAGGTATCTGTCTAGGTAACACCACAAACAATGTCACCGAATACAGTGTATTTATATAGTTTCTTCGTGATTCCTTGTCACATGGTATCTCTCATCTCCAGGTCTATTTAGATGCTCAGCTGGTTGTGTCTCAGTTAAATGAGGTTTACCGCATTTACGATCCTACTCTACACCGACGGTTCCTTAGAGTACATCTCTTAGAACGAATTTTTGATTACATTACGTATATCCATGTTCCTAGGAGATTGAATCAAGTTACAGATACTCTAGCTAATCATATATTAGATTGGCATATTGCACACATGTAAGGAAAAGCACACACACACACACACATGTAAATACATTTGTAGAATAGATGTAATCCATAAAGACTGAAAACGACATAAAAACACATATATATATCAAAAAATGTATCAGAGTACATGAGTGGGCGCAAGCGCCTCAAAAATATGTCCAGTGAGAGTCATGGGGCTTATGCCCTCAAAAATATACAAGTAGTGCGCTCGGCACGTAAGCAGTCCAGCCTAACTAAGGATGGGGCCTATTGGCCCTTTTATACTGAAAAACAACTTTTTCCAAACGTTGAAATAGATGGACCCAAGTCCGTGGTACCCCAACTACATGAGGCTACATAGCCGGTGGGAGATCCTCGATCTCGACCATAGGAACTATGTGAGTAAGAGTGGTGAGGTTCTGCTCCACCCATCTCAAAACTCTCTCAGCCTCACTGGCTGGAGGTCTCCCTGTTGCTGCTAGTCCACCAGTTGTGGATGGTTCTTCCTCTGGTCGAGGACGTCGCCTGGTCCTTGCAAAATTCGTTGGACGCACAGGCCCCACATCTTCACATAACAGATACTTAAGTGTCAAATACTCTGGTATACAAAAAAAAAATGATATATACAAAACAAAACATAAAAATTAAATAAATTTGAAAAAACAAAGCTTACCTAGATCTCATCGTACCACTCCGGGAGGCATGAGCATGTTTGGGTCTCTAGAGAAGTCAATCCCGACATAGGGGTAGTCCTCTATGGCCAGAATCTGTCATGCCCACCAAGAAAAAAACTTGTCGTCGAAGGCCTCAATAGTCCTCCCTTCCGCCTATCGCGGCAACAATGCCGCCCATTGGTTTAGTGCTGGAGAGGAGGCTATGTGCCCTCGCACTATCTCCCTCGGACTCAGACTAGGCACCCTCTCGAATAAAAAAGCACAAATAATAGTCGCAAATACAAAGTTTTTGTGCCTCCTCATACGACACTCTATCAACTGCCTTTTCATGAAGTCTAGTAAAGTCGTACTCTAGTCAAAGAGTTGTGCATTTAAGCAATGAACTGCACAATTCATGTGCACACAGGAAGCCTGATGTAAAGCTGCGGATCCAGTAATGCACCCAATGAGTAACACTATTGCTTGCAGCGATAGGTTGCTGATCTTATGAACCGGTACCTGAGTGCCCACCATTTCAGTACCTGCCTTGCAATGGAGGTTAATCAACTCCTCTATGTTGTGAGGCCCAGAGGGAAATGTGTGAAGGTTGACTGGTTCCCCTCTCCATGAGAGGACACTCAGAAAGTATGTATCTTCAATCATTGGAGTCAATGACTGTCCCTCAAGCATGAATGCTTCAACATCTAGGTGCCAGTAATCAATCAAGGAATTTAGCAGCATGGGCTGTGCCTGCATAAAAGGAGACTGGAAGAACTTGAACAACCCGCATTGAGTTAATGAAACAACAACATCAGGGTCATATGAGACCACAGAGTAAAAGTCCTCATGCTCTCTGTCCCTCCATTGAACATACATCCTGCATTTGACAAAGTTCAGGAGGGATTAGATCTTGCTTTTTTTTAATTTTTTCCTATGTTAGAGGGTATACGCGGGCTGCAATGTGGACAATCATGTATGCTCGCATGCTGTATTTTCCCTACATGAGGGAATACACTGGCTTTCCTAGGACAACCCGCGTATATGTAGGGCCGACCTTTGTAAAGGTCAGTGCCCCCCCAAACAACAAAAATAAATGCATAAATAAAGAATTGAAATGCAAGAAGGGGGAGTATGTACTTGGTCCAATCGGAAGCTTGTTCCGTCCACTGTAGCTCCTGAAATCAATTCTTTTGGCAAAGGAGTTTTTTTGGCTCCACAGTTAATTTCTCAATTCACAATGGTGATAATGAGCTTTCAACCTCTATTTATAGACTTTTTGGCCCCTTTTTGTCATTTTTTTGACCCTTTTGTCATTTTTTCTAAATTGAAAATCATTTAGCATGGTTCAAGAGTTTCTTATGGATTGTTACGATAGGTGTTACTTTGAGTATTGGGACACTTTTTGGAGATTTGGGTCATTTTTAAAGTCTTGTGGTAAAAATTCATTTTTCCAACTTGTTGCATTTAAGATAGGATTCCACTTCTGCTTTCTGCATCTTTTTGTCTTTTTCGCTTTGCCAGAGGATCGATCCCACCAAATTGCGACATGGAACCATCATTGATGCTTTAGAAGTTTCATAATTTAGTGGTAGAGCCTACCCCTTGATGGATTCCCTAGGTAGATCCTGGTTGCATTTTGGTGTCCATGTTGTCGTTAATGACTATAGGCTCGGGAGTCCTTGTTGGTTTTGTCCTGATTACAAGTTATAGGCCTCATTTGCATGATTTATCATCACTTTTGACCTTACCCTCAGGACTCCCAAACAATAACGGGTCTTCTTTTAAGCCCTTTTCAGACCCTCTAAACATGAAAAGATTGTCGAGCGATCTTGTTGCCCTTCATGCTCGCTAAACTGAAATTTGAAGGCGCATCTGTCCGATGGTAGTTTACACCTTTTTAGGTCCGGATGGTCAACTGTACGAACAAAGGTATACTCTAGGAGCCTCGGTTCCCTGGAAGAGTATCCTCAGGTGTAATTTTAATCCTTTTTCGGGCCCGCGGGACTAAATTTACGAAAAAGATACCCCCACAGAGTCCATAGTTAAGCTCTTTTCAGAGTCCCTAAAATTGAAAAGATTATCGAGTGATCTTGTTCCTTCACACTCATTAAATTGGTCCAGAAGAACATCCCCTACAGAGTCCATAGTTAAGCTCTTTTCAGACTCCTTAAAAGTGAAAAGATTGCAGAGTGATCTTGTCTTTGTCACACTCATTAAAATGATTTTGAATAGACATATTTTCGGTGCTAGTTTACCCCTTTTTCGAGCCAACTAGACTACCTTCGAAAAAGGTACCCCAGTGGAGTCCTCTTTTACATTTTTTCAGACTCTATAAAAATGAAAAACCGTCGAGCTTACCTTCTCCGGGCTCATTAAAATTACATCGAAGGACGTTATCATTGTGTCTTGTTAACCGCACTTGCATTATTGTGTCTTTGGCCTAATTTCGGCTCCATGTTGCTCTCAACTAAACCATCTGAAGCATGCCTTATAACGCAAGCCTTGTAGCACTTTGCCTTTGCGTCTTGACACCTTGACCCCTGGAGGGATTTTTCCAAGTATGTCTTCTTTCTCTGAACATCAGTCTGGTCCTTGCACCTAGAAATAGTATGTTTGTGACACTCATTCCTCCTTTGTAACGTAGCATTCTTTATTCTTTTTCAATCTTTCAAAAATTATTTGAAAAATACAAAAGAATCAAATATACCCCAAAAAGAGGAAGGGAAAAGTATTTTCTTTTTATTGACAACACAATGAGTCTCCCTTGGATAAAGCACATCCTTCCTTTTGTTTGTCAAGCTTTGGGATTTAATATGAACTTAGGAAGTTGTTCTCGCTACATAGAGCTATGTCCCCCTCCGTTTGGTTATTCTTCCAAACATTTGGAGAGTTTGCGTTGTCTCATGCATCGTAAACATATGTCAATGCCATGCTGCCCGAGTCTCATCATTTGTCGTGCTATTGTCCAAGGGAAGTTTTTACCAAGCCTGAGTCGGCCCTTCTGCAGTTTGTCTCTTGTCCTCATGCCCGACCATCCCAAAAGCCCAATCAAGTCTTTTTTCGAAATCAATGAATCCCTCAATATGATCATCAAGATCCTCTATTCCATGCCCGACGAGCTATCGAAGACCTCTGGGTAGTGAATTTGTACACTCATATTACACTCCTACCTGAGTTGTGAATATTTTGAAGTTGTTGCTTGAGCTCTGAAGACCTCATATCTAGCCATCAGGCCCTATCAGCTTCTAGAAGATGGATATTATGCATGTATATATTTTTGATTTCGAGATGTAGATCCACTGTGTATTGCTCACGACTACACTTTATATAGTTATATGACATGGATCTGCAGTGTATTTGGTTGGCAACCATGATTTTATTTCATCTCGAGCATGGGTATGCCCACCTCAGTGAGACAATTGTTATTTTGCAGATGGCACCTCCCCAACTCTGGTCCTTGGGCTCACTTGTTTCGTATGATTGGTGAATATTGATAATGTATTTCGGCCATCATATGCTCTTCTGACCTCACACATTAGGGGGCATCTGTTATAACCCTAATTTACACCAGATATGCTTACCTAGCATCAGGCCATCTCATGTTACATCTTTTGCTAAACCACTACTGAAATAGCTTCTTAAAAACACCCTTTGTGAAGGCATATGCGCCCTGCTCCACTACTACAGGCATGTATACGTTGGCTAATCCACTATAGCCCGCATATACCTACAAAAGAACAAAAATAGAAAGTTGGTGATGGAACACACAGTTTCAGGTAAGTTACCTAAACCGTTTGACTTCCCATAACCAGTCACTTGACCAAATACCTAGCCCTTTCTAGCCTATAAGAGAAGGGGTAGGGGTCCCATCCAAAGGGAGAAAAATACGAGTAAAGAAACTCTACCTGATTTTACATTCCCCGTGACTCAACCTTTTGTAACTATTGTATGAAGAGAAGCATATAAGAAAGTAGTTGGGGCAAAGTTGAAGAGGATCCCAGGACCAGATTCGAGGAGCAGTGGCCGATCTCACTCTTGTAAGGTATTCTTGTGATATTAATAAAAAAAGTACTTTTCCCGCCCCACCATATGAGATTGTTAATGTTTTATATTGATTATATTTTGATAGAATCTCTAACCCATTAGTTCTTAGATCAAATACATGTTTGGGAGTTTTTTTGTTTGTTTGTTTGTGAATGCAGGTCAGCATTGGGAGGAGATTTGCGGTCAAAGAACAATCAAACATTAAAGGATCTACATCAAACACAAAAACTAAGGTATAGGAACTTGATATCTTAACTCTGTATTTACATATGAATAGTGGGGTTATGATGGGGATGATGGTAAGAAGTAGGATACTTTAGGTCATTTTTTCATGCATGATAAAACCCTTAATGTTAGTCCGTAGGGGGATTTCCCACCCACAACACATACCCTTGGGAATGATGTTTCTCTTTAGATGAACTATGTCTATGCCTACAATCTGATTGTCGAAGTACCCATCCTTTGTGAAGGAAGCTTCATCTACCTCTTCATCATAGTATTCTTCATCAATGTTCATATTCTCAAATTCATTCTCCATCTTGAGGAAGCTTTCTATTTGTTTGTCATCTTCAAAAATCTGCTAGTACTTAATATTATCTGGTATTGCTGGCCTGTATTTGACCTCAATGTCATATTTTCTGTTAGGGAAGATTGGAACTTTGAAAACCACTGCAGAAGTAGCCAAGGCATCATCAATCTGATTATGCCCTCTTGGAATTACTGAAATATTATACTCTGGAAAGGTTTCAAGGAGATCTAGCACTAGGTTCCTATATGCCCTCAGTCTGGGATGCTTTGCTTGGTATATGCATTTGATTTGATTGATAATTAGCTTAGAGTCTCCATGTACAACTATTCTTTTGGCACTTAATTCTTTCAAAACCTTCAACCCCAATATTAATGCTTCATATTCGGCCATGTTATTCGTGCACTCAAAAAAAAGTTTGTAAGAACACAATTTTGAATTTCCTTTGGGGTGATTGATCCATATGCTAGCCCCTGCTCCCTCTCTACAAGAAGCTCCATCAAAACTCATATTCCATATTTGATATTTTGCGTTATCCCGCTGCTCTGAAAAACTTTTCAATCTGTTGATCAAATCTCTCTTTGTCAACCATATCAATTTCTGGATCTTTCTCTTCAAAACACAAGTCATTGAAGAAAATGGAAGACCCCAACTCGGTTTCCACAGAGTAGATGGGATGATTACTTGGTTGTGACTTGTTACTGACCATGTATTTGATCAAAACCTATTTGTACAACCTTCTGTCTTGACCAAAGACAGGGATGGTGGCATATGACATGTCCATCTGGAGAGTTCCCTTTAATTTTGTAGCCCATGACCTGGATAACAACATGCCAAACTTGGGAGGAATATCAACAACCACTACATCCATAATCATGTTCTTTGTTGGGATTTGTGCTAAAGATACCACCATATCTTTTATAATACCTAGGCACTTCACCTTCCTGGAATCAAAAGAGAACAGGTCTTTGTAAGGCCTTGTGATGTTGAGGCCTAGTTGGTCCATGACCACCTTGGGAATTAGGTTATGAGATGCTCCTGAATCTAGAATGGCATTGTGCAGAGTCATATCATGGATTTTCAGTCTGACATAAAAAGGGGGAACTTCTTCAACATCATTATTTTCCTCTACACGCGGGCCAAACAAGATGGTTGGGTGATCATCTTGTATGTTCAGGGTATCAGAAGTTTGTTCCGTCTTAAGCATATTGATGATCTGATTTCTATATTTTTTGTTCTTGATCAATTCATTGAATGGTACCGAATTTTTAATCTTGGCCATCTCACTTTCAAAATTAAAAGAGGATGAGGTTTTCTCTACCTCTTTGGTGACTGTTTCTTTCCTTGCTTCTAGTATTTCCTTCTAGGGCTCTTCTTTCTACTTTCCTTTGTCCACAACATCATTTGCATCAGAATCCTTTGCAATAGAATCCTTTTTGGGCTGACTTAAAGAGGGTATGTTACACTGAGCTTCTTTGGTGGGGTTTACTTTTGGAGGATTTCCCTTTGGGGGTTTTGAAGGTGCTTTCTGATTTCAAAGATTATATTATCTTTGGAATTGCATGATGGCATTTTGCAATCCTGTTTGGTAATATTCCCTTTCTACTGATAACCTTTCCTCCTCATCTTGCATGAAGATCTCATTTGCATCCACGAGTTGGTCATGTTCTTCTTTAGTTAGAAACAACTCTATTTCTTTATCGTCACAACAGTTCATGTTGTCTTCAAAATATCCATCATAATTCTCGTTCACATAGTTATTTTGAAAAGGAGGCCTTATTTGCTGGTCCCCCTGATTTCCTTGATTTCTTTTCCTGATTTGTGGGATTACTGGTCTTCTTTGATTTCTATGTGGGCCATCATCTTATTCTCTCACGTTAGGCTTATTATCTAAGGCCATTATTTCCATCATTTTCTCCATGGTTTTCATCATCATTTCAAACCTTTTCTTCTGATGTTTGTGAGGTTGAAGGTTGTGCCTTATCTTGAGATTTTTTCATGTCCCTTTCAGAGTCATCTTTGATCTTTCCTGAGGCCATTATATTCACTTCGTCCTCTATGACATCAGTCATCATATCATCTAATGAATTATATCTTCATTCTCTCAATAAAAAGTCAAAATCACTTTCAAAGGAATCACCATATCTAAGTTGAGCATCTTTAGGGGGGGGTTTACCTCAGTAGGGATCAAATTATAGACCTTTACAAATCTGGTTGAAAACTCCTGCACTGTTTCATGAGGTGATCTCCTTATGTTGTTGTACTGAGTTAACAACTGAAGGGGATTTTTCTTGTCGCCCCATTTTGTAAGAAAGCTTGTTTCGAAGGCCTCAAAATTTATGATACTAGCTGTTGGAAGAGCTTTGAACCACTTCCTCACTTCTCCTGCAAGGCTTTGTGAAAAAAATCTCATTTTTGCATCTTCAAAATCTACTTATTCCAAGTCTATAAGGTCATTGAACCAATATAGATGTTTCTGAGCTCACACACTACCTTCAACATCATACAGTTTAATTCTTAAATTATACTCTCGAGGTAAATCATGTAGCTGAGTAGGCAGTACGAGAGGAGAAAATCTAGCTACCATGGCTACTGTGAGGGGTCGAAGTGGTTGTTGGTTCTTAGTGTGAATCACTATAGGCTTCGAAGATGCAGCTAAAATCAAATCTTGGAATCTCTTTTCGTCAAAGGTGACCTCGCTCAAACAATATTCAGATTTAGTTCTTAACAGAGTTTGTTCAAATTTTACATCAAACTCAAGGTCTTCAATGCTTGTCACTCCATCCTTGGGTAAGTACAGATATCAATCTAAATGAAACATTGGGATTACTTGATTTTCTTTTCTTTTATGTATAATCTTTTCAGGATCAGACACAAGGATTGCAACTTCTGGGTCTGGGTTTGTCCTGGTGTGAATTCTCTTGGGAGCCAGGATTTCTAGCTCACACTGCTTGGTGCAACTGGTTATTGGCAAAAAATTAATAGACATCTTGTCATTGATGGAAAGTACAACAATGAAGATGGCATGAGTACATAAGGTATGTAATAGATGGGCATTATGAGAAGACGCTGCAGAGAAGATTCGAATAAGCTCAGAAGAGAGATGGCATGAGTACAAAAAGTATGTAATCGATGGGCATTATGAGAAGACGCTGCAAAGAAGATTCGAATAAGCTTAGAAGAGATAGTGCAGAGGATTGTTGGCAGATCATCATTGGAAAGATCAAAGTAAGAGAAACAAAGTAAGCTTGGGAGGAGAAGCATCATTTCTTATCATTGGATCCCGTTTACAATTCCTGATGACCGTCAGATCAAGTGTTGATCGAGACTGTTGATCCCACGCCATTTCAGGGTTTCACAAATCGTGACTTGGAGAGGCAAGAAACAATACCACAGGAATGTCGAAATCACAATATGCGAAATTGCGATTTAATCGCAGTCGTCAGATCAAGGTGTGATCTGGACCATTGTTCCGACTCCATTTCGTGGTTTCGTGAATCACAAATTGGAGAGGCAAACCACAGGAATGTTGAAATCACAAAATGAAAAATAGCAATATGATCTGAGCCATTGAATCAAGATCATATTTGGACCATCAAATCATAGGACAAGTCGCTGACTTGGAGTCAACGGAGAAGGGTGTGGAAACTCGTGAGATGCGATATCGCGATAAGATCTGGACCATCGGATCTATGGATATTTCAACCATCAATCAGACTTGATGAAGTTTATAAACTCGTGAAATATGAAGCGTCTTTTGGCACAACCTATGGTCACTGCCAGTGGTCATGAGAAGGGAAAGAGTCAGTTCAGATAAGCTCCATTTCGGGGTTTTGGGGATCACGACTTGGAGAGTCGAGATGCCTCATCTCCAGATTCACGAAATGTGAAATTGCGAAAGTGCTTTATGCATAAGCGCGTGGTCACAACCATTGGGCACATCGATGGAAGATGGAGGAAGAAGCTAGAGGTGCTAAGTTTCACCACAGGGATCCTGAAATGCCAAATTATGAAATGGAGAAACATGCACAATATTTTGTATTCTTAATCCAATGGTTCACGTGAGTTTGAATATGATCGAAGGGCTATTGTTCTCTCTCACAGTTAATTCATCAGTTACGAATCAATTAGCAAAACTCATTCATGATTCCTGATCGGTTGGCATTTCATTTTCTTAGACGATTTTTCTTTTTCCTCAGAAGATTTGAATTGTAATGACTATGGGTGTGGTGTATAAAAGAAAAAGATACAGACTGTGCGTGGTTGGTTGTTCTGGATGAAAAATGAATTAAACGGTAAGAAAGGGAAAATCACAGGATGCATAGTGTGAGACTAACAATATGCACAGTGTGAGATAAAACTCAGAGAAGAGTAAAATATGAGGAATAGAGTTGAAGCAGAGACGAATGACAGAACAAGTTGAAATAGAGCAGAATTGCAGAATAGACAAAGGAAGAGAAGAATTGCAAAATAGTTAGAAGAAGACCAGATTTACAGAACAGAGAAGAAGTGGTAAGAATCGATGTATCTATGTAGTTGGTTGTTTAATCATTCATTTATATTCAAGAGTGGTTGGGAGGTGCTAGGGAGGACTGTTCTCCTTAGAGATTCAAGTGGGAGCTTGAACACAGGGAGCTGTAGATTCCATCTGGTTTCAACCAGAGAAACCAGGGTGGAAGGGTGCTGCAAGGGAGAACAAGTGTTCTCTGTTATACATGTTGGAGCCTGTGTAATTGGAAGTTGGTGCTTCCATCCAGTTGATGCTGGAACATTAAGGGAGTTGGTGCTTCCTTCTAGTAGGTGCTAGAGAAACCAGAGAGTTAGTGCTCTCAAACAAGTTGGAGCTTGTAAAACAAAGGTATTAGCCTCACATTGAGTTGGTGCTCAATTATAGATGATGTATAGAACTTAAAAGACTACCTATCATTTCGAAGAATAAGAGGTTTTCTCCCTTTATGGGTTTCCTTGTGAAAATCTGTCTCTGTGTATATCTTATGTGTGATTGATGCTCATTATTTATATTGTCTATATGTTGTATAATATTGATGGTCACTTGAAGNTGGTATCAGAGAAGGTTCCTTTTATTCAAAGGTAGATCTATAAGCTTAAACATGACAAGCCATAAAGGGACTTCAGCCAGTAAGCCTCCTCTGTTTGATGGAACCATTTTTTCTTTTTGGAAGGTTAGAATGAGAACATATCTAATGGCCTTAGGTGTTGATGTTTGGGATGTAGTAGAGACTGGATACATAAAGCCTGTTGTTCTAGCTTCCAAGGATGATAAGTTAGAATTTAGCTTTAATTCTAAAGGAATGAATTCTAACATTGAATGGACTTGCAGAAGCCAAATTTGTAAAGGTGATGCACCTTCAAACTGCCAAAGAAATGTGGGATAAACTTATTAGCAGCTATGAAGGAAATGAGAAACTAAAAGATGCTAAACTTCAAACATTTAGGTTGAAATTTGAACAACTAAAGATGAATGAAGATGAAACAGTTAGCAAGTTTTTATTAAGAGTTGAAGAACTTGTGAATGCCATGAAGGGTCTTGGTGAGAAATTTGATGAATCACTCTTAGTTCAGAAGATTTTAAGATCTCTGCCTGATAAATTTAATCCAAAAGTCTATGTAATAGAAGAATTAAATGATCTTAAAACTCTGTCCATTGATCAAATTATAGGAACTTTAACTGCATATGAAATGAGAATTAGAAAAGATAAATCCATTACTAGAGAAACATCGTTTAAAGCAGACAAGAATATTGATTCTGAATTAGATGAAATTGAGACAAAATTTGTGAGAAGGTTAAAGAAAGGATCAGGAAAATATCAAGGCAAGTTGCCCTTCAAATGCTTTAATTGTGGTAAGATAGGTCATTTTGCATCTAAGTGTCCCCATCAGAAAAAAGACCAAAACTCTGATGACGAAAAGAAGTACCAATTCAAGAAATATAGTAAGAAGAAAAGCTTGGTTGCAAATAATGATAATTCCTCAGAAGACACCAACATTGACTCTTCCTGCGAAGATAAGGTAAATGACTTCATGCTTATGGCAAAAGAGGATTATGATAATAAAAGCACAGGCAGTGATGATAATGATGAAGAAGATATGGTTGATATGGAAGGAGAACTGATTAGTGCACTGGAAGAAATTGATAGACTCATAATTAAGAAAAGAAAGCAAAAAAAATTGTTGACACAGTTCGAGAAAGACAATAAAAAACCTGATGAAGACTTTTCTCTGCTGAAAGTGGAATTAGAAGAGGTAAAGAAAATAGAAGACATATTGAAACAATAATTGTCAGAGAAGAAAGTCAAGTGTGAAGCCTTAGAAGAAGAGATAGTAAAAACCAGAAAAGAAATGGAGAAGTTTAAAGGATTGTATCACCAAAATCTGCC
>SNQJ01S0118966.1:15965-37150 GCA_010110895.2 Picea sitchensis
CCCATTCGACACACTGCCATAACGGTATTCCTATACCACCGCTGCCCCGTGACATCACATCCCACTATCCCTCCTTACAAGTCCCGTCTCATAACTCCGTTAGTTTGTCCCCTCCATTCACCCGTTACAAGTTGTGTCTCACTCGCCTACCTCCCAATCACTGCCCTCCACGTCATCCTGATACACCNATGGGCGGTTTTGCCCGGCGGGCCCCATCCTAACATGTCAACAACATATGGTGTCGGACCCCCTCACTCCAAACCAGTTACCACCACATCCCCCATTCGACACACTGCCATAACGGTATTCCTATACCACCGCTACCCCGTGACATCACATCCCACTATCCCTCCTTACAAGTCCCGTCTCATAACTCCGTTAGTTTGTCCCCTCCATTCACCCGTTACAAGTTGTGTCTCACTCGCCTACCTCCCAATCACTGCCCTCCACGTCATCCTGATACACCTGTCACCCGTCCTTCACCTGCCACCTCACATTGCAAGTGATTTGTTGGCCATTTATTACAAGATAACACACCCGTTAGTCTGCTGATCTATTCCTCGCGCCTAACGAATACTCGTTTACTCAAATTTAACCCGATTTCCACCATTCATGCACTGCTCACACTCTCTATGCACCAGAAAACTCATTTTCCTCGCCTTTCAACCATTTGCCCAGCCTTAGCCATTGCATACTAACGTTTTGTTTCAGTGTGCAGGTACTTGCTGAATCAATGGCACCAAAATCCAAAAGATCTGAAGTCGAGGAAAATCCTTTCCTCCCACCTCCTGTCGATCTCGACCGGATTCCATTAGCTGATAAAGATTACTTGATCACATAGACCATGTGCGAATTCGACTTTGCAGAATTGCAAACATGGTTTAAAGATACCTTCATAGATCAAAGTGATGAGATTGGGCTCTGTGAGTCCAATATCCCTCTGTATCTATTTCCCCAAGTCCACCATTTTCTAGAGTTCGCCCTCAAATGCCAAGCGCATTACCTCTCCGATCAAAGAGCCATAGTATCATCTTCTGGAGAAACTCTTTTCTCCATCACACCCGAGGCCATCGATCAAGTTATGGAGATACCTAGAGTCAAATATCGTTCTCCCCTCACCATGGAAAGTCTAACAGAAATGTACCAGAACCTGTCATTTCCCCGAAGAGCTCATATTTTTGATCTGTTCCTCCCCCAGGATGCCCAATTCCCCTCAGAAAAATCCCCCTTACCACTCCTCAATATTTTCAGAAAGGGGCAACCAAATTATTTCTTCATTATGTTGTCTGCTCGGCTATTTTTCAGATGAATGGGTGGATGAACCCATATTGGGTTTCCTATCTATGTTTTCTACTGAAGAAAAGGCCACCATCCAATTCAATTACAACACCTTTCTGGCCGATAACATCCACGATCATCTATTCAAATTTGCCACGGATGGCATGTTCCGGTACTCTTCTATACTGGCCTACATGTTCACCTTCTTTCAAGTAGACATGCTCTCTTTCCCTATGCAGAAAATGGACCAGGATGGTAAACCACAGGCTGTAACCTCTTGGACTTCGATACTTAGAAGAAACTCTACAGAGGTTGATTTCAAACAGTTTGTCGAGCAGTTTTACCATCCAGTGGTAAGCATGCTTAGTGGTAGACCAGAACCAAGGATAAATGAAGAGGTCTAGAGAATCTTACACCTCTCAGACCTCGCCAAGACTGGAGATTGGTTCCTCTATCAAAATCACACAGAAATCAAGGTATATGGGTGTGAGTTAGCTCCATACAAATTGCCCACATATTTGTTTGTTAGGATATTCGCCCTGGAGTATATTAGACAAATGATAAATTTAGATGATATACATTTTGTATCTCTGAAGAAGAAACAACATATGAGAATCAAAGGGCAGATAGGACCTTTTATCTGCAACAGTCGAGCTACTGAGGAAGAGGCAGATAAAATATTAAAGAAAATGAAATTCAGTACCAGTTTCACCTGGCACTATGATCCATGTGGGATCATTGCATATATGAGATCGAAGAACAAAATCTCTCCATATGCTCACATACTCAAACCATAAATTGAGAAATATGTAAACCAGACAGAGTGGGAGGCGAACACCCTGGAAGACATTGAACACCAGTCTCCCTTAACCATGATCTCATAGACTACCACTCCACAGGTACCAAAGGAGAAAAGACCAAGGAAGGAGGTCTCTCCTTCAGTCACTAAATTGTCAGCAGAGGATTTCCAGGTATACACTAAAAGGCCTAAAACCACCCACACTACTCACAGATCTGGAGAGGAAGAGACCTAGTCTACCAAGGTAGTCAAGGGAGAATGTACACCACTTCTTCCAAGCAACCATCAGAGGATGTCTACTTCTTTTTCAAAGAAGCAGACCGATACCACTGTGACCACTCAACCTCCACAGGAACCTATAAAGCTGAGCATTTTTTAAAAATATGATTTGATTAAGAAGAAAAACCAGATGTTGACCAGCAACACCTATGCTCAGTTTTGGAAGCAAACATCAACAACACAACACAGGTTGCTCTCCGCGTTTGACACTGAAAAGGGAAGAATGCACATGGAGTTTTTGCAAGCATAGGTTCCCAATCCAAAAGAGATCACTGACTACAAAATGTCAACTCTTGAATTTGATGCCAAACAATTTCATCCAGTTGACCATATGGATCTGCACAAGTAGATTGGAGAAATGGTTTTCTCTACATTGGCTCATGCTTTTAGTACTGCTGCAAGATTACAGGTCTCTCTGAACAATGTTCAGACCCAATTGAAACTGGAGAAAATATCTTCTTTTGCAAAGGATAACAGGATAAAATCCTTAGAAGAGTTGGTGCTCAAGATTGGATATGACCCCTCAAATGTGAAAGCAGCTGAGGAGATGCTTAAGAAAAAGAATGCTGACATTGCATCTCTGAGGAAGCAACTGAAATTGCCAGCTACAAAAGACTCACAGGCCAAAGAGATAGTTGAGACAGAAGGGGAGAAAGATGAATTGCTCAAGCTAATCATGGAACATAGAGCACAGATAAAGGAAATGGAGGCAGAATTGAAAAGGTTGTTGAAGGAGAAGGAACAATCAACACCTATGGAAGTCATTCCACTGAGTGCAGTTCCTGTCGCAGGAGTTACCACAACAACTGTATCAACAACCACTACAACAAAAATTCCATCAGCCACCCCAATGACATCCCTAGAAAAATCTGTAGAGCTAGAAAAATCAATGGAGGAGATGACCCTGCAAGGATCAGAAATCAACAGATTGAAAAAGGATGTTGAGAATCTCTAGGAGCTTAAATCTTCCTACCAGACAAGCTACAACATTGAGAGGCATCGGAAAAGCTCAAGCAGGAAATACAACAGCTTCAGAAACAAATAGTGGGAGGCAAAACACTAGCAGAGGCTAAGGAGAACATTTGGACGGATATCTCCAAATCCATAAACGAAATATGGCCCATGGTGCAAATCATCTTCAAGAAACATGAACTGGTGTTGAGGAGTAGGCAGGCCATCGACAAGATAAAAGGAGAGCTGGGTGAAATTCCCACTGAAGCTAATGAAATCATTAAGTTTTTGAATTCAAAAACTAAGGAAGAGTTGGATGACCTGAAAGTTGAAGACCGAACAGAAACTATCCTCGAGGTCAAAAGATTTCTAACCAAATGAGGATTAATGTTGCAGCTGGAGGAGAAATCCCAAAACATGGATATCAGAGTCCAAAGATTCTTCAACAAGATTGAGGTGTTGCAGAAGAAAGGTCTTCCTGGTATGCTGGTTCTAAACGATAAGCTAATGACCCTTTCCAACTACAAGCAGAAGATTTCCACGGTGGCCAAGGACAGTTCCAAGTTTTTTGGAATACAGGGTAGTATCACAGGCAAGGCGTTCCTAGAGACTTTGCAGCTGGACCTTAGTATTCAACATGAAGTCAAATATATTTTCCTCAGCAAGCCGACTTTTTCCAAGTATACCGAGATGGACGAAATCTACCGCCGTCTACTAAAAGTTACCATCCCCAGTAAGCAAATATGGGATGAGCTGTGTGAATTGATTGAGTAAGGAGGAGGGGTCTCGTCCAAGTCAGCAAATAGAGTAGTCAAAGTCACGTAGATGATTCACCAACGACCTTCACCAAAATTAGCATGAACGATACAACAAATCATCATCAGTTCCTGTATTTTTGTATCTTGTTATCTAGTTAGTTAGATCTAGATTCTGCCACATCATGATCATTAATGACAGGGTCGTTTGTAATTTTGATTATAAATACTTTGAACTTAGAAGTATTGAGGGTTGATCTTTACGCCCAAGCAAGCTGTAAGCACTGTAATTTTTATCAGAGATCTACCAGTAATAAAAGGGATGTTTCATAGGATTCTCGCGTGTTAGCTGTTGGTGAAGTTTTCTCATCTTTGTTGAATGTTTATCTCTCTTAGTATTAATTTTGTTTTTCTAAATCTGATTATTTGGAAGTAGCAAAAGTTGCAGAATTTATCCTCGTATACTCTGTTTCCGACTTCAAATGATCTAAATGTTTTCTTCTGATGTTATAATTAAGAAATTCTTTAATGCTTCTTGGTTATAATTGATTATCTCATTTTCTCTGCTTTACATCATTTTTGTGCTAAAGATTCCAGCATTTTCATTATCCTTCCCTGTGAGAATACCTTTTAAAACCTGTTAGTCAGTCTCAAATCTTATAAAATAGACCCCATATCCCAACAGATGTGTAAGCGACATTTCAACCATTTTATAAAAACAAACAACTCGATCCTATTATTTTAACTAGCCTAATATCTGAATTTTGAAATAAAGTTAAATCTTACAGAGAGATCCCTCTCTGAAAGTGGTAGGGCTAGATCCCAGTTTCGAAGTGGTTGGATAAAGTTGCCTCTGGTAAATTTATTCTGCCTTTCAACAACCTCTGGGAATTTACAGAGTCATAACAGGTATCTTTATCAGTGATCTATTTTGTCTCCCAGATCTTTGCACAAATAAATTAATGCTTCTCAGGGTCTTATGCTGCTTCTCTTCGAAATTCTAGTAATATGATCATAGGGTCATGTCCTGCCATTCTAAATACTGAATTGCTACCTCCGTCGTGCAGTGTAGATACTTGGCTAGTGCTACCTGAACTGGCTCCTCTAGTTGTTTCTCCTGCGGTAGATGTACTTCTTGCTATCGGACTTCCTCTGAACTTCGGTTGTCTAAACGGTGGTGTTCCCTTTGGTGTATTGGTCGCACATGGGTTTATGGGTTCCACACTGAAATTAATATGGAAAGGATGACTTTATTCTCCTCATGTTCTTGGGCCTCTTGTTTTCCTCTCATAGGTTGCRCGCAGGATTTCCTCAATCAGCTCCACAACCCGAAGATCCTCTACCTCTTCTTCATCGCTTGCCAAGCCCTCCCTCGCAGCTACGACTCTTTTCTTGGTATTCACGTTATATTGGCAGGGTAATCCGCTACGCGTCATTCTTGGTGACACCAGGATCCACTTAAATTGGTTGTCATCCATCAAGATCGGGTCCGATAATTCCTCCTCCTTCTTGCCTTTAGCCTCACCTTCGTCCATTTATCCTTCCTTTGTCAGTGATTCCCCCTTTCCCCCATGCATGCAGGGAAGTCTAGCCATCTGCTTCCATTGTCATTACACATTTTTTATAGAGAAGTATTTTAATAGAAGTATACAGTGATCGAATGTACCTTTCGTGCGGTCTACATAGAAATTCCTGCTCTACCACGTTGTATGAATTCACTGTGTCAACTGCAAACTCTGTGATGAAGCCTATCACAATACTATCAAGCCAGAAGTCATTTGTGTGGGTGAATTTGTTGTTCATCTGTTGTAATTGTTCAATCTGTACTGGGGTCCAATCTAGCTATCAGATCCGGTTCGTCGCATGGTTATCTTTCAACCCCCGTATCCAGTCCTGCAGTAGGTGGGGAAAACCACAGAAAAAGACTTCCATTCATTGCATACAACATTTAACTAATAAAAGTAAGACAAGTATATGCATGCATTCATCACATTACATAGGTATTACCGTGGTTCACCCCCTCTTGGGTTACGTCCACAAAGATTTGGCTCTTGGCTCTCTTATTATGCTAGTTCTACAATTCTCGCACCTCGCGCTTACAATTCTTCTCAGATGGATATGATCTCAGTGAGGCGAACTAGATCGCACTAGGCTCCACAACCTGCGATCTAATCCTCAGAATCCACCTCTTCTCTTCCTCTTAGCTCAATTGCTTACAAAAACAATTCTCTCATTAAAAACATCACATAAAGATAGCTGGACTCCACATAGGTAGCGAACCAAACTTTCCCGAATTCTCCAACTAACACTTTTATGATACCTTCGTATCTATATTTATATCTATGGGGCACTTTAGCCATTTAAAAAAAAATCTTACAAAAACCCTACAAAAACCCTAACAACTACTGTCGTTAGGTCTTCCTTCTCTGCATGCGTGTGTTTGCTTCCTTCCAGCTGTCGCATCCTTCTTGAATGCGCACGTTCTGTGCTTCTTGCCAGTTGTCGCTTTCCTCCTACACACTTTCTTTCCCACGATTTCTCTTCCAGCTGTCATTCTTCTTTGTGCATGCTTTCTTCCCCACTTCGGCTTGCTGCCAACAGGTCCCTTGTCCCACAAACAAGGGGGTCTCATACACCAAATTGGTGTGGCTTGGCCATGACCTTAAAAATAGATTATTATTATTATTATTATATAGCCTTCATTTAATTTTTTTAATTTTATGGGGTTCCATGTGTGCGCATGTATGAAATCAGGTATAAAAAGTTTTATTATATTTAATGAATATTATTCACAATTATTGTTCTCTTAAGAATAATTATAGTTTTTTAGGTAACCATGCTTACGATAAGCATGTAATTGTGTTACTTAAAAAGTTATATTTTAGTTGAGGAAGGAAAGTAAAATGATTATTTTATTATTATTTAAAATAGTATTTTAGGGAGGGTATTATTTGAAAGATATTGTTTTTTTTTTATCATTTTAAATTGCGTGTAGAGTTTATAGTGGTAGTTAACAATCACTATAAAACTTAAGCTAGTACCAACAACTTGCAAGTCAACAATAATAGGTAATTATGATTTGGTAAGGGTCGAGATGTCTAGAGACACACTCATGGGAGGTCCCACTCCCAGGGGAGGTTTACCATTCTAGCCTCATCACAACGAGTCAAATGGTCTCGACTAGAGGATTAATTCCATCAAATTCATTTGGGATTTGTATATGGCCTCAATCACAAATTATTTGCTTATCTTAAGAGGGATGATTATGTTTTTGGGAAATTTGAAGTTTTGTAGTTGTTATTGTTGCCATCTTCATCGCAAACATTTTTTTTGTTTACCCACACTTGAAGGTACATAGACTAGGGAATGACACCAAGCTTAAAAGAAACACAACTAATAACTAATCTTTAAATTTGATCAACATTGTACTTATCAACGCAGTTGATCCATATTTATGAGAGGAACGAAATGAAAGCACAGATTTATAATATTAACACAGAGACATAGTCAACAATAACATAGATACAATGAAACTTGGTTTCTATTAAATAAGAAATACGCTGAAAATTGTAAAATGCAGATTGAAAACAAACTTGCTAGAATGGTGGCAACTTATCTCTGAGAATAGATGTGATGGCTATGCTCATTCACAAGAAAATGAGTATAATGAGGCTATGAAGGCCCTTTTACAATAAACATGAATGCCAAAACCATATACATCGAAAAACCTAACCCTACGAGATGAAGCGCCAAAAGTGATGTGGGCCCTGTTGGGGTAAGTTAGTACATCAACTTGCCGGGGTCGTAACTTTTGCATACAATCTCCGTTTAGGGTGCACGATAGCTCGTTGGAAAGGTATTGATGAGGAGATTCATTTAGGGGGCTCAATAAGATTCAATGTTTATTGTTAAGGTGCTTGAGCGCGAAAAAATGTCGTTTAGGGGCTCAAAATGGCCCCGGAAGTTCAGGAACCGAAAAACTGCTAAAAATAGTAAGTTTCCAAAAAACTGTTTTGAGCTAGTTGAACAAGGCGGGTGGCCACCAAAATCCTCCTAGATAAAAAATACATAAGATTTATCTCTACGATCATTAGAAATACAACAAATATTTCAATTGGTTATATGAAAATCTTTATTTCCTTCTTAATTAATAAAAAAAAACTCGTAAAATCTTATCATTTTAACATAAATAATAGTGAGAAGTAATGAATAGAAATAATAGTATACATGAATAGTCACAATCACTTTAATACAAAATTGATATCAAGTTGCAAGTGAGAAGAACCTACGAGCCTAATAGTACAATTAATTTAGAAAGTAAATAAAATACAAAATAATTTTATGATTAGACCCACTATGTTGTATTAGCGATCCAATGAAGTAAAGGGCCAACACTTTAGTTATACGCACATCAATAATACAATAGTTTGAGCTTGCAAACTAATTTAGGTAGTAAATCTTATTAGTCCCTGCCGTAGGCATAGAGGGACTATAGCGACCGATAATTCATTGACGACATATTAGTTTTTCCTTTGACCATAAATATTTGTATAATACCTATTGTTGGAGCTAGGGAATTAAAAACACATATTTTTATATAATAAAAAGTACCATATATGTACTGATCTAATTGGATAAGAGATTGGAGGTCTTATTTCCGTCTTCGCCATTCCCAATGTTTTATATGGCAACATATCCAAATTTTTTATCGTATACAGTCTTTTTGAATAATATATTTTTTCTATGTATTGCTTGAAGGTGGATTAATGCTAGCATTAGTTCGAATGCTTGTATTAACATTTTCTGCTAGCTGAATATATCCCTAAGTTTTTATTCGTACTAATCATATTGAAATATTTTGATATCCAAGCTTTATAGTGATTGAGAATTCCAAGGTTTATAACGTCCTTCTCGCATGTATTTGTATTGAAATGTATTGGCACTTTTTTCGAGATGCTTCAATAGGCCTGGCAACTTAAATGTTTACATGACGCGAGGTCCTCCAACAATCCTGACAACTTCAATGTTTGCATATTGCGAGGTCCTTAGACAGCCTGACAATCTTAAATGTTGATCTAAATACGCTTCTCAGAGTACATTTTTCCTCGAAATTTTCCATACAATGTTGCAGTGATTTTGTACAATGTTGTTGTCCACCGCCAGTTGAATAGGCATTGTATGTTTCATCCTTCTTCTACCTTTGTAATGCAATTTCGTCATCGTTGAAGCTACATACATTGTTTACTAGTTCAGTGAGTGCTTCTTCTTCGTTGGTTCGTCGATTGCTGCTTGTTATTGTTTCGTTCGCGATTCCACCTGCGCTTCTGAATTTCATCATTTCAGAGTAAGTTTCCATGCCATAGTTTCCTTTTGTATTCCTTGTTTGTTGTTCAGTGTTTGTAGTTTGCAGGTAAGAATGTTTGCTTATTTGTAGTGGCATGGTTGTCGTATGTTTCTGGTTCCTTCAGTGCTTCGGCTGTAGTTTTGTAATCGTTGGAGATACATATGTTGTTTACTGGTTCAATGGTTCTTGCTGATTCGTTGGTTCGTGGGTTGTTGGTTGTGTTTGTTTGGCTCGGGTTTACGCTTTGGGGTCGTGGGGGTGTAGTTCAGCCTGTTTGTGCTTTCTCGTTGGTTTGGTGCTTGCTGTTTTCTTTTGTTTGATTCGGCCTTGCAGGGTTGGGGTCCAGTGCCGGTGGTTGGCGCTGTTTTTTTTTTTTTTGATTATTGTTATTTTTGGGGTGCTTTATGGTGTTCATCTCCTGCACCGACGAGTCGACATGCAATTGTGTTATTTTACCTGTCTACCAAGGTCGATATCTATTCTACTGTGATATTTTGTTGGTGCTTCAGTGCTGGCATGAAAGAAAATAGTTGCATGCAAAATTGTTCGAGAATTACATGTGAAATTGCAATATCCATTGTTTTTTGTTAGGATAAAGCATATGCAGGCTACATTTATAAACCGTGTATGGTTAGATGTGCCCATATGACATTACATGTTCTTTTTCCTCTACACAGACTGGTGTGCGCATGATACAATTTGTGTTGTACTTAAGATATGATATGTACAACAAAGATTCTGCAAGATTATATTTCGATGTCTGGAAGCATGTTTGGGTAGTTTGCCACAAAAAACAAAAATCTTGTATCGTGGGCACAACAATCTGTGTAGAGGATAAAGAACATGTATTTCCATTGGTGGAAGCATATCTGGATAATTTTCCACGGAAAACTAGAAATCGTTTAGCTACGGCCATGCAATTTCGTGATATTTTGTGGCTTGTAATATATTTTGGGCAGGGAAAAAAAATTACACATTTATAGATATGGATGGAGAAGTGAAAAGGTTCATGTTTCTGCCTATATTTTAGACTGTTCATTGAGTCTCTTTTACTGTATGTACATATTGCTTGTTCTCCGGTGCATACCAGCTTCCATTCATGTTCATTGTATTTTGTGCATTCCCACATTCAAACAAACAAAATAGTTGGAGAAAACGATGGATTCTTGACAACATCGGTTGAAGAGGATATAGAAAGGTGCATGCTTATACTGTTATTTCATATTGCGTTGTTTTGTATTTCATTTATTGTCTGTATATGTGTTCGCCTAGTTTATTATATGTACATGTTGCGTGCCTTCCTACATGGTAACTTATCTTCATTACATGCCTTCTTGCATACTAACCTGCTTCATGTCCGTTGTGTTTTCGCTGCATTGCTACATTTAAACAAACATAATGGATGGAGATGACGATGGGATCTTTCGCAGGTAAATATCCCTGTTTCTCTTTCTTTTACATGTCTGTCTTCATTATAAGTTATCTTCATTACATGCCTTCCTGCATACTAACCTACTTCAAGTCTGTTGTGTTTTCACTGCATGGTTGGAGAGGACGATGGACTCTTTGGCAGGTAAATAGACCTGTTTCTCTTTCTTTTATATTCCTGTATTCATACTAACTTGCCTTCATGTCCATTGCATATTCAACATTGCTACCTTGGAAAAAATAGGTTGGTTGGACAGGAAGATGAATTGTTCTGTGCAACAACAGAGGGTTCTGTGGTACACTCTTCTAAAAGGTATACCAACTGTGATGGTAAATTAAATATAAAAACTGGGTGGGGGCATATAATATTAGACTTGAAAACGATGGTTTGGCAACAATGGGCCTTTCTGCCTTCCCTATTTCTACTTTTTCCATTTTCTATTATCCCTTTTGTTTTCTAATTCATCTTCTTAGTGTTCTTTCCGAAAATGCCTTGGTGCACTGGTTGGCGGACTAACAGTTTCACATCTATGGTCACGCTTCTAGCTTATTCCATAGTTACCCACTTTGTCGATTGCGGGTGCCGAGCTGGCAGGTTCAAGATTGCTCGCCTGGCTGCTGGGGGTTCGCGATATACAAATTGGCCGTGGTGCCCCGCCTTCACGCCATGTTTATTGTTAAACATTTTTCCATTTCAAAAAATCAGATGCATACAATTTTATGGTTATTTAGTCGTTTTGATGGACATTATACAATGCATATGCTTGTTTAGTCCTCATGTTCATCTGCACATGCTTGCATCAGAAAAAGTTGGACGAGTGACATGGGCATGAGTAGTCAGTCATCCCAGACATCAACAGACTGACAAGGCCAAAGGTAAATATGCATACACTTTTCTCTTACTATGTTTACCAAACAAATATCCTCGGCTATATATTCATCTATGGCATGGTGAATATGCTAATGTCATCTGCAATACATGGTTTGTAGTTCGCAAGAAGTATCAACAAGTACATGCGAGACATCGAACGTGCTGCATGTTCTGCAAACTAAGAGGTGTGGTTGCAAAACTCTGGCTCCATAGTTCATCGAAGCTATGCGTGTACTTATATATTTATGCCAGTGAAAGAAGAATACAAAAAAAATAAAAATTCAGACTACCATTCACTTTAGTTTTCCTGTTAAAAAATTGTCACTAGGTCTAGAGTTGTAACATCCAAAGTACTATCAATAGAGGGCTTGAACAACCACTGAAATGGACAAGTGTTCGTCGGGGACATAATGGTCATCTATAGCACCTACTTGGACAAGGAAATCAAAACTAGATCCATTATGCATGCTGACATGATAGACAAGGAGGCCATGATGATAGTGACACTGACTATTCCTCCACAACTTGTCCAGAAACATGCAGAAAAGATATTGCCGGGTAATGGGATATCCATTACAAATTTTAATATATTTCCCAAAACAGTATATGACTGTGGTGATTGTGATCAAATTATTTTGCTCAATGAAACAAGTATGGTGGAAAAAATTTCTGCTGTTTGTTAGAATATCGTTTCGTCCCGGACTCGACTATCAACTAGCTTGCACAGAGCACTGATATTTACCCAATCGGAAGGATTGGCGCAATTGTCACACTGGCGAGAAAACTTTTCTCGCAACACATTCTCCATATAAAGGATGGAGAGTTGGACAATGACAAGGCAATGGTACCGCTTTTCATATTCAGTTTTGTCCTTTGCTTTCGCATGTGCATGTATCTTGGGTAAGTTACACAAATATTGCATTGTTCCATGTTGTAGCTGTAATTGTTCAATACGTATTCAAATTTGTTTTCGTCAATGGAGCAACAATTGCATAAAGGGAAGATTCCACTTATGCTCTTCAAAAATATAACAAAGAAAAAGGATGTTAGAGAAAGGATCTTTCAGACAACCCAGGCAATGTTTGTAACAAAGTTGCGAGAAGATATAGTACAGGATCTGAAGAAACTAGCTAGCTCTACAACTATTGTGCATATACATCCACAAAATCATCCTCACTTTGCTTATACAAATAGCCTTCAACAAATTTTTGTGGCCTGTTTTATTTTATTTTTATTTTTTTAAGGGGAGGGGGGGGTGCAGTTGTGTATTATATTGTTCAATGTATTAATTCCTATGCTCGCGTTCCCAGGTTGAAGGTGTTTTAGTTGCAACCAATGTGTACTCGACCCCCTTTGAACCTGTATGTGCGAAATGAAACTCTCTTGCTTCTGCCTTCATTTTGATAAGTGATGATACGATTGATTGTCTGCGATGCGGTGAAAAATGTCCATATATATATGGACATTGCATCAACACTGCCATCCGAACCATGGGCAACACAACCGTGCATTGTACAGTTAGGAAACCTCTATTACAAAATGTGCTTCCTAAGTTGGCAAAATTGTCGTATGAAATGTATCTATAGAAAAAGGCAAGCAGTGTCTACATGCTACGGGACCTTCAGATACACAACAAATTCACCTTAAATGAGGAAAATGCAGTTTTTCATATCGACTGAAGAAGGGAAAAAAATATGTATATCAAACTTTGGCAGGAAACGAAAATACCTCATGTGTCTCTGTAATATTTCTTCAACATCCAGATGAATGTTCGTCGGACTCGGCTACTTGGGATTGCATGCGCATAAGATTGTTCAGTCCAAAAAATGGGAAGCATGGCAACAAACCCCATATATCCCATGGCCCTGATTATTTTCTATTGGGAACATATACCAGATGTAAGAGAAAATGAATGCGACAACGTCTTTTCTTTGTATATCAAATTGTTTGTTGCAAAGGTCGATGTGTCCTGCTCTATGGAACCTTGTGGGAACTTGCTTGCGGCTTGTTTGAAGTTTAGTTGGTTCTTGGTTGTGTGCTTCGTCTGTCAATTTGTATATCACAGAACTCTGACTGTTGTTTGGAGGACACAGAACAATAGAATTGAATTTTTTAGCCAGCTAGCTTGCAAATCCACCTGATAATTTCTATGGCGTTGTGATGCAAATGTAGTATGTGGCTTGTTTTGAAATTTTTACTTAATCGATGAACTTGCTAAAATTAATGTCCTGGAATAATTTGAAATCAACGAATATATATTGTACGAAGTGCAATTGTGCTATCATATCAACAAGAGGCCCTTAAAATTAAAATTCGTCGTTGTTTTAACATTTTTTTCTTAATCGATGAACTTGGTAAAATTAATCTCCTGGAACAATTTGAAATCAACGAATATATACTGTGCAAAGTGAAATTGTTCTATCACATCAACAAGAGACCCTTAAAATTCAAATTGGTAGTTGTTATGCTTGCAGTCATAGAATTTAAAAAAACTTTCTTTTGTTTCCTTCATTTTTTTTTAAATAAGCGATTTAACATCCTTTGATAATTTTATGTAATTCAATTGTACAATATCAATATTTAATATTAATAATTTAGTATTTGAAAATAATGTTTTTAGATAATGTTAGATAAGATGACCATCCRTAAACAATCGCAATCTTGAGCCCGCMAGTCCTGGAGTCCTTYTRTCAATTTGTATGTCSCGGAAGTYCRAGTGSTGTTTGGAGGACACGGGACARTAGAAGTGMAATGTTGAGCCAGAGAGCCYGCAAGTYYKCCTGTCAATTTGTATATCGWGGAAMCAAGGGTGCTATTTGTAGGACACGGAACAATAGAGGCTCAATTTTGAGCCCGCCAGCCCGAGAACCCGCGATCCAAAAAGTGGCTAAGTATGGAATGAAGGATCCGTACATGCTCTATAAAATCTCATGTCCATACTTTATAAAAGTAAATGTTTACTATGTATTGCTCGTTGGTCGTTGTTATGCTCGCGGTGATAGAATTTTAAAACACTTTATTTTGTTTCCTTCATTTTTTTAAAAATAAGCGATTTAACATCCTTTGATAATTTTATGTAATTCAATTGTACAATATCAATATTTAATATTTGAAAATAATGTTTTTAGATAATGTTAGATAGGATGACCATCCGTAAACAATCGCAATCTTGAGCCTGCCATCCCTGGAGTCCTTCTGTCAATTTGTATGTCACGAAACTCCGAGTGCTGTTTGGAGGACACAAGACAATAGAAGTGCAATGTTGAGCCAGAGAGCCCGCAAGTCTGCCTGCCAATTTGTATATGGTGGAACTTTGGGTGCTATTTGTAGGATACAAAACAATAGAGGCTCAATTTTGATCCCACCAGCCTGAGAACCCGCGATCCAAAAAGTGGCTAAGTATGGAATGAAGGATCCGTCCATGGTCTATAAAATCTCATGTCCATAATTTATAAAAGTACATGTTTACTATGTATTGCACATTTCTTGAAAAATTTCTAGGTGTGGAAGTTGGCGGATACACGTGTTCAGATTTCCACTTACTTTTATATCACTAGCTCGACCAAATTGTACAAAATTTATTGTCTAATTAAATTGTGCAATATCAATATTTAATATTAATCATTTAGTATTGAAAATAATGTTTTTAGATCATGTTATATAGTTGATAGGGATTACCATCTGTAAACAATGGAAACCTTGAATCCGCTAGCCCTGGAGTCTGTCTGTCAATTTGTATATCATGAAACTCTGAGTCTTGTTTGGAGGACACAAAACAATAGAAGTGCAATGTTGAGCCTGCCAACCTGCAGGTCTGCTTGTCAATTTGTATATCATGGAATTGGGGGTGCTATTTGTAGGGCGTCGAACAATAGAGGCCCAATTTTCAGCCTGCCAGCCTGAGAACCCGCGATCCAAAAAGTGGCCAAGTATGGAATGCGAGATCTGTACATGATCTATAAAAATTTCATGTCCATACTTTATAAGAGTACATACTTAGTATGTATTACTCATTTTTCAGAAAACTTCTAGGTGCACAAGTTGGTGGATTCACGACTTCAGATTTCACTTAATTTTATATCACCAGCCCGACCGACCGCTTCCCCATTTGATATTGTAATAAACGAATATAAACTAGCCCAAGTCCAATTGTGCTATCACATCAACACGAGGCCCTTAAAATTCAAATAGCCTGCAAGTCCGCTTGTCAATTTGTATATCGCGGAAATGTGGGTGCTATTTGTAGGGCACGAAACAACAGAGGCCCAATTTTGAACCTGTTAGCTCGAGAACCCATGATCCAAATAGTGGCTAAGTATGGAATGAGGGATCCGTAGATGCCCTATCAAATCTGACGTCCATAGTTTTTAGAAGTAAATATTTAGTATGTATTACTCGTTTCCTCCTAATGCTGTTTGGAAGACACAGAACAATAGAAGTGGAATGTTGATCGAGCCAGTCCGCAAGTTCGCCTGTCAATTTGTATATCACGGGACTCTGGGTGCTATTTGTAGGAAACAGAGAAATAGAGGCCCAACTTTGAGCCGCCAGACCGAGAACCCGTGATCCAAAAAGTGGCCAAGTATGGAATGTGGGATCCCTACAAGCTCTATAAAAACCACATGTCCATACCTTATAAGAGTACATACTTAGTATGTATTACTCGTTTTTCGGAAAACTTCTACTTGCGGGAGTTGGCGGATTCATGACTTTAGATTTCAATTACTTTTATATCACCAGCCTGACCAACCGCTTCTCCATTTGATATTGTCAAAAACGAATATAAACTGGCCCAAGTCCAATTGTTCTATTACATCAACAGGAGGCCCTTAAAATTCAAATAGTCTGCAAGTCCGCTTGTCAATTTGTATATCGCAGAAATCTGGGTGCTATTTGTAGGGCATGGAACAACAGAGGCCCAATTTTGAGCCCGCCAGCCCGAGAACCCGCGATCCAAACAATGGCTAAGTATGGAATGAGGGATGCGTACATGCTCTATAAAATCTCATGCCCATACTTTCTAAAAGTACATATTTGGTATGTACAACTCGTTTCTTGGGAAATTTTCTAGGTGTGGAACTTGATAGATACACGTGTTCAGATTTCCACCCATTTTTATATTAGCAGCCCGACCGACCTCTTGTCTGTTTCATATTATACAAAATTTTTGGAACGCAAGTTTCCGAATACGCGGGTTTTTCTTTGAAATAAGATATTTCACATCCTTTTATAATTTTATGTAATTAAATTGTACAATATCAATATTTAATATTAATACTTTAGTATTGAAAATAATGTTTTTTAGGTAGTGTTAGATAGTTGATAGGGATCACCATCCGTAAACAATTGCAAGCTTGAGCCCGCCAGCCCTGGAGTCCATATGTCAATTTGTATATGGCGGAACTCCGAGTGCTATTTGAACGACATAGAACAATAGAAATACAATGTTGAGCGAGCCAGCCCGTAAGTCCGCCTGTGAATTTGTATATCGCAGAAATCTTGGGTACTATTTGTACCTCACAGAACAATAGAGGCCCAATTTTGAGCCCGCCAGCCCGAGGAAAGTTTCTTGGTAAGGAAGTTGGCGGATTCACGTATTTAGATTTCACTTACTTTTATATCACCAGCCTGACCGACCGACCGCTTCCCCATTTCATATTTTACAAACCTTCTTGTCTAATTAAATTGTACAATATCAATATTTAATATTAATAATTTAGCATTGAAAATAAATTTTTTAGATAATTTTAAATAGTTAATAGGGATTAGCATCCGTAAACAATCGCACTCTTGAGGCCGCCAGCGCTGGAGTCCGTCTGTCAATTTGTATATCGTGGAACACCGAGTGCTGTTTGTATGAATCAAAACAAAAGGAGTTCAATGTTGACCGAGCTATCTCGTAGGTCCGCTGGCCAATTTGTATATCGCGAAATTCTGGATGCTATTTGTAGGCCACAAAACAATAGATGCCCAATTTAGAGGCCGCCAGTCCGAGAACCCACGATCCAAAAAGTGGCTAAGTATGGAATGCGAGATTCGTACATGCTCTATAACATATCATGTTCATACTTTATAGTACATATTTAGTGTGTATTCCTTGTTTTTCGGAAAATTTCTAGTTTCTCTTTTCTCTCTGCTTTCCCTTTCTTTACTTACTCGTTTTTCAGAAAATGTCTAGGTACGGGATTTGGCGGATTCACGTCTTCATATTTCCATTGTTAATTTTATATCACCAGCCTGACCGACCGCTTCCCCGTTTCATATTGAACAAAATTTTTGAATCGCGGGTTCCTGCATAGGCGGGTTTAACATTGCGTTTCCATTGTTCCGTCACGTGCAACTAGCACCTGGACTTTCGCAATTTACAAATTAGCAAACAAACCCCCCTTCATCTCATATGCTTTCGCTTTCGGTTTGCTTGGTCCTTTTTCCCAATTACTCATGATTTTATATACAAAACATGAAGTTCAACAATATACAAATTGCCCTCTCGCCATTGTGCTTTCGTTGTTCCCCTACTTACAAACAACAGCCAAAATTCTGCGACATACAAATTGATGGTCGATATCTATCACTGAGATGCAATATGACAGTCGACCCTTCACGTCTCCTGGGTATATCTTCTACCCTTTTTCTTTTGTAACCCGCCCGACCGCTTTCCATACTTGGGTATTTCTTGGAATCGGTTTCACAGGTTGGCGGGTGCACGAAATGTACAATGCTTCATCACAATTCGCCATCACCGCTGCCTTCGTACTTGTTTCCAGATATGCAATAATTAATCTTTAATTCTAGTAGTTCATCCTGTAGGAACCGTTAAGATTTTCATTAATGTTCGGAAGTCCGGAGAAGATTTGTCATTACTACGAATTAAACTAAGATTTGCGCAGAAGTATGTTATCCTTTCCAAGTATTCATTTCAAACATGATGCAATCTGTTTTTGTGCGTCGGCGAGTTGGCGCCTTTAAGAAATTTCTAATTCTTAATCTCTCTTTGCCGTCACTGCCACCTTTGCACTTTTTTCTAAATATGCAATTAGTGAGTTGTAATGGTAACAACTCATTCCACACTAACCCTATAGATTGTCATTGATCAACGAAACGCTCGAGGAGATGTTCCATTGATACGAATTAAACCATAATTTGTGGAGGGTTATATTATCCCTCCCCAATTTTCATTTCAAGCATCGTCTCGAGCAAATGAAAATTCTCGTTAACTTGTGGAAGCAGTTCTGTCCATATACAGTAAACACATTCGAGCATAATGGCCAAAGGTTCCACTATTCTAGGGCATATTCTTACTACTCATCTCTTGCTGCCCAGGAACAAAAAAGGAGATGGTCCCTTGGTACACCGAGAGATATATTTCAAGCCAACCCTGCATGCTCAGAGAACCTGTGCAGTTGCATTGATGGCTGGCGCAGAGGTTGATGTCATGGATTTCGAGCCGGAATAAGATGATATGATGGGCAATGATACAATAATGGATGATGGCAATGCATAGACTTTTCCCACTCCTGCGCCCAAATTGAAATCAACCATAATGGGTGGAACTTCCCGGCTCAGTGATGGCGGTCCTGAAAACACCAAAAGGAGTTTCAGAAAAGAAACCAACGCTGAACGCAATAACTGCTTTGCAGCATGAAAGTAGGAATTCCAAAGTTCCAAATTAGTCCGTTCTAGGCAGAAGAGTTTCAGTGTAAGGAAATTATATGTTGATGCTCCCAGAGATATATTTCAAGCCAAAAAATTATTCACTTGCGGGACTAATGTCCTGTTCTCTGGATATACAATTAACATCTTCGAGAATTAGGTCCAGAACTCTCACTATTGCAAGGCATTTTTCTACTAGTCATCTCCTTCCACCGAGAATGGACTAATTTGGGCCTTTGAAATTGCACGTGCAACCTGTGTCCTTGTTTTTTTTTCGACTATGCAGAGGCGGTTTCTAGTTGTGTCCTAAGTTTCAGTTAAGGGCTATTCCATTTGCCCTGCAAATATTTTCGTCTTCTTCCTCACAGGAAGCTTATGAAAACTATCAATTTCACCACAGGATGATTCATCCAGGAGAAAACTGCAAGGATCCTGCTTAATGCGGATCCCGTGCCTGTGTTTGTGGCAGATACGTTCAATGTTTTGGCCCAAAGAACTGGGTCCAATTTCTAAGGATAGATGTACAATACTCGATGTTTTTTTTTTTAATGGATTTTCTATTAAAAAAAATTGCCTTGGGGTATTCGTTGCTGCTTCTTTTTTGGATTTAACGCCTGTTCTCATTGGCATGGTTCGATGCTCTCGTAGTTCTTCGATATTGTGTTTACTTAGGTTATTTTTTCTAAGATGGAACATCTAACAATTATATGACAATGTACTGTGTCAATTCAACAACCTTTTATACAAACAAAAAATTGATTACATACAGTTTCAAACCAACGTTCAATTCTATTCATAATGCAGATAGAACATAGCAATACCAATGTACAATCTTGCAGCAAAATCGTCATTCTTGTTTCTAGACATGCAATTATTAAGTTTTAATGCTAACAACCCATAATGCAATAAGTTTAATACTTAAGTTAATATGTTACAGTCATGGAAGAATGTATCAAGAACATAGTTACACCCACACGTTCCAATAGAATCTAATGTTCAACAAAGCATCTGCTGGCAATTAGTAGAAAATGAAGTTTAATAGTTAAGTTATTATGTTACAATCATGGAAGAATGTATCAAGAACATACTTACACGCACAAGTTGCAATAAAATATAATCTTCAACAATGCATTTGTTGACAATTAGTAGAAAATGATGGTTTTGCAACAATGGGGCTTCTTTGAAACCAATTCGCGCTTACGAAAATTGCCCTCCCCCTTTCTATTTTACCACTCTTTTATTCCCTGTAGTTTCTCTTCTTGGTTACTTAATCATTTTTTCCGAAAATGCCTTGCTGTGCGGCTTGGCGGATTCACACATTTCCAATGAGCGCTTCACCTTTATTTAAATTGGCCCTCTATTGTTCTGTGTCCTACAAGTAGCACCCAGAGTTCCGCGATATACAAATTTACAGGCAGACTTGCGCGCTGGTTGACTCAACATTGCACTTCTATTTTTCCGTGACCTCCAAACAACATTCTGAGCTCCGCGATATCCAAATTGACACACGAGCTCTAGGATTGGCGGGCTCAAGATTGCCTTTGTTTACGGATGGAAAAGTGCTAAAACGAGCCATACCACATTTGTTCCACATAAGCTATATTAAAGGGAAAAGCATTTCATTTATAGTTCCGCACTATACAAATTGGCAGCTGGACTTGCGGCCTGGCTGGCTAAAAAAATGCCTCAGAGTTCCGTGATATACAAATTGATAAACAAAGCATACAACCAAGAACTAAGTAAACTCATGAATCATATTCCTGGTAGCAAGCGCTAATTTCAAAGATCATGGAATGTCATTTGCGTGTCATCGGGTTGGTCCGTTCA
>SNQJ01S0118966.1:43158-64588 GCA_010110895.2 Picea sitchensis
AATCTTCTAGAAGGAGAAACTTCCATGGTGAGGTAACATCTGGATGGTTTGGATCTTACTTGCTTTCATGATTTAGTGGTATCATCCTAACCTCCTCACCTTATCCTCTTTAGCTTATAAAAGGAGAGGAGCTCTCATGGAGAGGGGCTAAGTTGGATTTGGCTTGGAATTATTAGCTTGGTTGGAGTGTCTTTGAGTTTTGTCTTTGTCAAGATAGATTGTGAATATTATCAGATCTATGATTTTAGAATTCTTGGAGTGGAAGTGTGTGGGGAACGAAGTACAGTTGGAAGGGACCTTACGACATCAAGGCCATGGTTTTAATCTCTCTTTCACATTTAATATGATACAGTAATACGATTCTTTCCTATAAAGCTTGTTGTGTTTTATTGTATGATTGCATGATCACATACATAGGTTTATATTGAGTTTATGCTATTACTATCACTTTGGTTGGTTGCGGTCTTTTGCAGGTTCATCATTGTATGAGCGTTGGAACAGAGCTAGGATGGCGATGGCAAGAGGAAGCGACGTTTAAACGGTGTGTCACCTATCCCTCTTTAGTTAGTAAATTCAATATCTAAAACTTAAGGAAAGCGTCATGTTCTAGTGTGTTTTGTTCTAGATCTAGGTGGATCTAGGGAGATCAGTTAGTGTCCGCACCTACCGATTTATCTAATAACAAACCTATAATGTCTTTTGATTTGAGAGGGCCATGTTGATCATACTTAAGGGTAGGTCAATATGTTTCTTAGACTTTCCTTCCATGGCTCTTGTTCTTCAATGGCTCGATTTGATTCACCAATACCTTGTATTTTCCTTTCCTCATTGTTACATTGGCCAACTAATCCACTATTTGATCAGCCATGCTTTTAATATGGACAACTTACAAGTGTCTAAATTTTCTAGAATCTCTTTTATCCTATGGTTTTTTATTTCACAAAATGGTTTTTTATTTTTATCACTATGATACTTAATTACTATTTCCCTTTTCCTTTCCTCATTGTTACATTGGCCAACTAATCCACTATTTGATCAGACATGCTTTTAATATGGACAACTTACAAGTGTCTAAATTTTCTAGAATCTCTTTTATCCTATGGTTTTTTATTTCACAAAATGGTTCTTTATTTTTATCACTATGATACTTAATTACTATTTATTTTTATCACTATGATACTTAATTATTATTTCCCAGGAATATTGTAATCAATGTGCATGGGTTTTTGTGTATGAATTTTAATTAACTATGTGGGAAGTGTTTATTTTAAGTTTTTCACTCAAAAAATGCTCTACCATCTTATAGAAAAATTCTTTCACAATTTCCACATTTCAAAACTACAAATGATGGTATTGCAGTGAATGCCTCGTCCTCAATGCCTAGTGTTGCATCTTTCATGCAAGTGTACCAACTTCCAATTGTTGAATCCTTGCAACTAAGCACATCACACTCACTCTTACCATGATCCAATCGACGTACATGTCTTCTTCTCATGCTTTTGTGTTTCATGTTAGCAATCACAAGCATATTAGCATTGCGAATACTGGTAAAATTCCAATGGTGGTTAGTCATTTCTCTATTGCCTTCCCTACAAAATCGTAACTCTATTGTCTTCCCTACAAAATCGAAGACTCTCATCTTCCCCTATGCAAATGTGTGTACACACAAATTTAACTAGTTTCATAATCTAACATGCTTGTTTATGTTTGATTGTAGATATTTAACAAAAATGGTGATCTCCTTTCAATTAAATTGTAGTGGTCACCAAAATGTGTTCAACTCCCATGTTCATAAGAGTGGCACTAGTATAATTGATCTTCATCTCGACATTGATGTCATCGATTTGTCTACTACTCGATTGATCAATCTCATTAAGTAAGACATATTTGCGATCCTAGTCGAGCAGTTCTACAAGAAAACCCCTTTAAACCCTCTAATGCCTTGCAAATCCAACCAAGCTTTATTAGTCTTAGTTTTGTGATGTCTACATACATTGCATTTAACACAAAAGGCCTTTCCAAAATAACAATGGTAAGGATTTGTCAACAACACTTCCCATCGAGTTGTTGAATGTGAGATCGTGCCTTTTCTTCTAACTAGTTGTTTTTCTATATCTTGTACTCAATAGAAATTGTTTTTCTACATCTTTAGTGCACAATTGAGGCATATAGATTGCTTCTTGAGAAGTTGATGGCCAATATTGAAGTTGTATTAGAGGAAGATTTCGTATTGAAATGGAAATCTAAACCTATTATAAATAAGCTTAAAATGATACCAATGTTTATAGGCTATATTTATAAGGGGAAAATGCAACAAGAATTTTACTAGACTTTGGGTTGCTCTTAGTTGTAAAGTTTTGGTTTAAGCCTCTACTAGATAAATGTTTTCTTATTTGTTTGTACAATTTTTTTGAAGATTTTGATAGATTCATAGATTGACATTAAACAATGACATGATAGAAGTATTTATTAGTTCACCTAACATTTTCCAAGGAGAAGGGTCTATTAGATCCACAATATGATCTGTCAAGTCATAGTAGATAAATCCTTACATGCATGTCAACGATTTCAACAAAAACATGGCTTGACATCACACCACTCACATCAAGAACATTAAATTTTCATAAATGTTCATGAATAATATCGAACATAACAATGAATGAACAAGGGATATCTATTATGGATAATGGTCATTGGCCATCAACAAACTAAACCAATTATCCAATATTGAAATACACAACCTTTTTGTTTGATATTTCATGACAAAACCTTATTCTCCAACATTGCATGGCATAACCAATTGTCTCACAATCCATGATACATTTGTTATCCAAGCACTCAATTTGGTTTTAGCAAAAAATATGATAGTCCATGTTTATGATAGTAAGCAACTGTACAAATTACAATTAGCAGGAAAAGATGCAGAAAAAGAATCTGATAGTTATTGAAGCATTGAAATCCAAACACAACATAAAAGCATGAAATCTGCTACCATTTATGTCCTACTTATGGAGTCATTTGTCCTGTGAGATTAATTTACTAACTTCTCAATCCTATATCCAAGAAGTAGTATTTCCTATATTTACTCATATGGGTTGTAAAGGTAGAGGAAGGGGATTTAAGGTTTTTTCTCTCGTTTTCCAACACTAACATCATGGCCATCACATAGTGTAGTGAGGGATTCACCATTTTTCCCATTGTCTCCCTCGTCCTAGTATCAACGACAAGGTTCTTGCGTTGGGAAGTAGTGGCAACCAATTTAGATGTCCAAGTTAAGGTGTCGAACCACATGCCTATGACATCATATTTAACTTCTTCCCACCCTCATACAACTTCTTCAACCCCCCCTAGAATGACATGACGATAACCCTATTACCCTTCTTACACAACACAAGTTTGTATCTTATGCTCAACATTTATTACTAGCTAGACCTCTTGCATGCCATGTTTGGGGTTGATACTCATTTTTTCTAGAGTGTGAAGCTTTTCCAACTAGCCAATCCTTTTATGATCCCAATATTGTTCAAAGGTACAATATGGGGACAATTAACATTAACACCATAGCAAAAACATTGGACATTGAAGCACGACCTTGTTTCCATTATAGTTTTATTTTATTTATTTTTTAATTAGTTATTGTCAAATCCATTAGACTTTGCATTAGTTCTATTTAGCCATGCCTTTGTAGAAAGAAGTACATGTCCATGAAGAAAGGACACTTGTTAAGTGACTCTATAGGATTGCTTGCGTGAATTGAAATAATCACTACAAGGAAAACACCCTATAACGAAGGTTTTTGTAGAGGGCTTGTTAGCAGAGGTGGGCGACTGAAGATTTTAGTGGAGGTTTTTTTATTTGATGTGCTTAAATCATATAAAGTGCACTATTGCACCCATATATATATATATATATGAGGCCAGGATTGGCGGGATATTGATTGCTCAACAATAGGAGCAACATACTTAACGACAAGAGTATATTATAGACCCGTTAAGTGCATCACATGTCACTTACAAGGAATTGAACCTGGGTGGGGAGGATGACAACCGTTCCTCCCAACCACCCAAGCTACATCCAATGGACCACTGATGCACCCATATAAATGGTGCAATAGTGCATTAAATAACTAGGTGCACCAAAATTCATTATAACTAATATGTGATAAAAAATGGTTTATTTTAATTTTAAACAAACTCTAATCTATGCATTGGAAACTTACAAGTGCACTGATTCATTACTATCTACAATGCATCGAATGAGTTTAGAAATTCTGCTGTGCAATATTGGTTTTTATTTAAAAAAATACAAAAAACATATTGGTGCACACCTATAGAAGACATCGCCGATGTGTTCCTTATATAGGCACATCGGGGAATGTCACATTATTTTATGATATCATGGGCATCCAGTGCATTATTAGACAACAAGTGCACCCATGCATGGGTTGGATTTATTAAGCTACCAGCTCCTGGCCCTCCTTCTCTCACCCCTCTCGGAAGAAAGGCCCTTGCCCCTATCATAATACTGTAAATCAATCAAATTAATCAATCACTCCTCCCAAGGTAAAAGGCTAAGGCTTATGTAGAAAGGTTCAAGCTTGTACCTCGCTTCCTTCTGTCAAAGGGCAAAGGGAAAAAAAGGCATCTGGTGAGAGGTTGAAGGTTAGAGGTTGAAGGAAAAAGAAAAAAAGGTGACTGTTTAAAGGGTTCTGTCAAAAGGGTAAGGAAAAAGGGTAAAGGTTACAGGCTGAAGGCCCTTACCTTGGTTACAGGCTTGAAGGCTCCAGGTGAACCGGTGTTTATAGACTCACTGTGTGAAGTTGGGCTGGTTTCAATGGGATGGTTCGATCGGTGGTTCGATTGTCTGTTTGGGTAATACTAATCATCCATCTCCTCCTCCTCAAACTTCTAAAATGGATTTCCTATGCTACTCAAGATTTCCAATATTTCCTAAGCTCCTCAAAGTGTATATCAACATAAGTAACACCACATAGTATATTGATATGTGTGGTATGCTCTTTGGTGTGGGCTTGGATAAAAGTGAAAGGCTTATGTTGAATGGTTCGTGTAGCCGCTGGTGTATGTTAGACCTACCCAGTGTGGTGTGCTTAGCTTGTGAAGCATCAAATTAGATTTATAATTTTTTTCTTATAAAATATTGGTTTTTTATTTAAAAAAAAGAAAAAAACCAATCAATGCACTTAATAGCCCATGCAGGCACTGGCGTGCCCAAAAAAGCACACTAATCCACAAATTCTTAAAAAATCTAACAATGTGCCAAGAACACTTAAATGCACTAACACATTTGAATGTCGAGTGCACCAAGGTAGGGCAAAATTTAAAAAATAATTATCAAACCATAATTTCCTTTTTTACATTTCCTTCACTAATTCCAACCATACAAGCATTGGTGCTCACCATCCCTATATGCCACCTTGTTGTTGGTGCTATTATGTTGTTGGATTCCTTGATTCCTTTGCTTCACCGATGGGTTTGGTTTATTTTTTAATTTTGCAAAATGGTACCATATTTTAATTTTTTATCTACATGGAAACCATGCCTCCTCGACATGGAAGAGACTAGGTAAATTATTTCTTACCTTCTCATTTACATTTTTAGTGAATTAAAATTTAGAATTTGGCATAGATTTTTTTATTCTTTTATTTAAAAAAAAAAAACGTGGTGCATTCATGTGATTCAACTTGCACCTGATTATGCACTGCATCAATTGACTTGGACTGCACTAGTAAAATAGAAAAAAGAAATAAAAAACTCACATTTGTTAGGTTCTCTATATAATATTAGGTAGCATCACACTCAGTGCTTCTTGATATTATAAACACATTGTTGAGATATTTTTATATAAAAAATATCCTAGGTTGATCAGTGCTCTAGGAAATGTACAAGGGCACCGTCAATGATGTCTTCATACATGCCAAGTGCACTAATAGGTTTTGTTTAAATCAAACAAATTCTTGTGCTTTCTAGTGCATTTGTTAATGTTCAATAACACCTCTACCAGTGCTCTTATACATCATAAGTCCATCATGGAATGTGAATAATAAATATGATTCCCCCACTTTGTTGGTGCTCTTTATAATATTAGGTGGCACCTTACTTAGTGCTTCTTGATACTATGTATGCATCATTGAACATTTTTTATAGAAAAATATCTCGGGCTTGTTGGTACTCTAGGAAATGTATGAAAGCACCATTGGCAATGCCTTTGTACATACCAAGTGCACTGATAGGATTTTCTTAAATTAAACATATTCCTGTGCTTTCCAATGTATTTGTAAATGTTCAATATTACTGCTATCGCTGATCTTGTATATCATAAGTGCACCGTGGAACACAAATAATATATATGATTCCCTCTCTTTGTTAGTGTGTTGTTTATGATATTAGCTAGCACTGTACTCATTGCTTCTCAATATTATAAACACACCATTGAGAGATTTTTATATAAAAATATATCCTAGGCTAGTCTGTGCTCTACAAAATGTATGTATGCATCGTTAGTGGTGCCTTAGTACATACCAAGCACGCACACCGACAACCTTTGTTTAAATTTAACATATTCTTGTGCTTTCTGTTGCATTTGTAATGTTCAATGGCACCACTACCAATGCTCTTCTACATCATAATGTTAGGATATAAGGCTTAGATTATAGCTTATGTTTTTGTTCAATTTTTGCTAGAGTGGTCTATCACACATTCATAAGTGGAAATAACTTTCTCAGTGAGAAATCATATATAAGGAGGTGAACTCCATTGTAATAGATTTTGTAACATTCCCCAGCCTGATCGAGGGATATTACATGCGGAAAAACTCATAAAAAATAATTTTTTCTACTAACTAATCTTGTAGCTTACTAGCTACAGGGAAACATACAATTTAACCATTTGTTGATACCATGAATTAGATGCATTTACAACATTTTGAAATAACATAAAATGCAACTAATAAACTCAAATACAACAACATATAAATTATTCTCAAACATAGAGTTAATACACAACAATTAATCCCCGGATGGGGTGTTTCTTAGACAACATGACAACATGGGGGTATGATTGAGGAGGTACTCTTCCCACACAAACAAGTGGTTGCGGATTTCCAACATTAACCCACACTTGTCACTCCCGAAGATGCTCAGGACGACACCCTTGGTCACATGGAAGTCTCATCATTGTCAGGTGGTTTGGAGGGTTATCATGCGCGCAGAGTTTGAGAACGACCTCAATCCTTCCTTACTCTCACATGATAGTTAAGAGGGTTACGCGGTCTCTAGGTTCATAGATGATAACAATGATGGAGGTGGGAAATGTCCTCCCTCCATGGAGCAACCTTCGATGCATAATGACGAAGGAGCTCCCATGATCGACAATAAATTCCTCCCTCATGACGAGCTCGTTAATGGAAGCTGATTGGGATTACCCTCGGGGTTCCATTCCAGTTATAAATGTGAGGATTTGTCTCAGTGAGGGTAGAGACTCTGGTATATTCTTCCTTGGTTATGCATGTTTCTCTCCTAATTGGCAGTTTATTTCTCTTACCTTTGTTTCGAGTTTATCTCTCCCTACTGCATGTTTAGAAATGGCCCCGAGAGGAAGGATGCCTTCTCGCCCTCACTCTGCTCAACCTTCCTGTGCGGCGAAGGCTGCCATTGATGTGGCTGAGTTCTATGAGAAATATGTCCTAGAGGCTAATAAATATAGGATGACCGATCTAGAAGAAGAATTTCTTCAAATTAGAGAATTCCATGATGACGATGATGTGGATGCTCAGGTTGTGTTGACCAAAATTTGGTCATTTATATTTTCCCGCTCTTGGATTAATAAAAAAAAATGATATCAAAAGATGAAAAATTTTGAACTATTATAAGTTCCTTCTGTAGTCCTTGGTATCAGTTCATGTGCTCAAGATATCCAGGTTTAAAGTTTAAAGCGGGAAATGACGCCTTTTTCATGTGGAATAAAGATAATCTATTGGAAGTGCATTTAAATTTTTCGGGTTCAAGACCCTTGAAAATATTCGTGTATTGGGTTCAAAACCCATAAAAATCTATCACTTGTGGAAACCCGCCATACTCTTCGCCCATCATACTCTTTATCTCCACTTCCCTTTTCCCTCCTTTTCCTTTCCCACACTTAAAATTTTTCTCCTCTCCTCTCCTTTACCTCTTCCATACTTAGTTTTTTTACCTTATCTCTCCACTTCACTTTAATTTACCTATCCCTTTATTTCACACCTTAACTTAATTTTATTTATTCCTTATCGGGTTTGCGGGGGCGGGTGACCACTATTCCCAACCCCCTCACATCCCTCACCTCCCAACCCACGACACTCTAATTTACCCCCTCACCCACTCCACTCCCTTATCCCATAATTAAATTTTACTTGAGTTATGGCGGTCGTTCAGACTCGCCATAACTCCCTCACCTCTCCCCCTCACATTACCTCACGTCCGCTCCCGACATACTCACCTCACCCCCCCTCACCTCACCTCACTCCACTACCTACATTTGTCCCTCCCCTTTTCCACCACCTACATTTCTACCCTCCCCCTACACTAACCTTCCCCCCTTTCCTACACTCTTGTGCCTCCGACACTTAACCCCTTTTCATAAAACATTATTATTATTATATTACTCACCTTTAACTTTTCACACTTTAAATATTATTTTATTTTATTCACATGTAACCTTATGCCATGTGCCCAAATTTCCAAACTTCCTTGGATGACATGGGAATATGTTTAAGCCTATGGAGGAGTGCCACATGGCATCCAATAAGAGCCTTACACGTGGCAACTAATTAATGGAGAGCACTAAATTCATCCAAGGGTTGAGATTTTCCCATCAATTTTGATGGACGGTAGTTGAGCGTTGATCTCGCAGAGGGCATAACTTGAGCTCCGAGTGTCGGAATCGTGCAAACTTTATACCGATGGAAAGATATTTTGATGAGAAGATGATGGTACATGTTTCAAAGGCTGAAGGTTGCTACATTTTCTCCATAAATAAAAATATTAGTCAGCTACATTTTTAATGGGCCTGTGTGACAACTTAACTTCACAAACTTATATCTTGAGATCCGGGCGATGGATTTGGAAATTTTTTATATTGTTGCAAATATAAGACGATGAAGATCACATCATAAATGTTTTCAAGGGATGAAAAGATCCACATCCTTACCATAGAATTAAAACACAATCATCTCTTAAAGGAGGCAACAAATTAAAATTATTCGAAATAAAAGTTTATTTAAAAAAATGTTATCAAAGATTTTTGGGGCCTAATTTAAAACACGAATATCAATGACTTCAATTCATTGATGAGACTCCAATGTTGTATTAATTAAAGTGATTTACTAAAAAATAAAAATGAATTCAAAGAGAAAAATGAAAAACCCTAACTACTCAAGTAGTTAGAAGAACATTTCTTTTAAAAAGGGAAAAGAGAGACTTCATGAGTTCCATAATTCACTGTTGAGAGGGCATTCAAAGGAGTAGGAGAGAGACATACCAATCATCATTATTTAATCAATATTTTGATCATCAAGCAAATATTTTCATTCTTCTCCATTCTTTTATTCTTCTACACTGTTTTCTCAAATCTTTGTGTTTGTATTCTTGAAACAATCATGGGGTCGAGTTCTCAAGTGTTTTTCTTGTAATGTTCCAAGACTTTTCATAWATGATCATGGAGCATTTGCAGCCATATATGTGACTATCAAATGGATTCTGTATATTGTTAGATATATTTTATGAGAAAGACTCCACAAAGAATTACTTCGGGGTTGATCTTGACTGTATCTTGTAACTTTGAGTTTTAAGTATGAGATATTTGAGGTTAACCTATCAAATCCCCTTCTATTTTAACTGCTATACTCTTTTAAAATTCTCTGCGATGATCACAAATATTCTCTCTTTTCTCTTGTGAGGATATATGCATGTATCTATAGAGGATTATATTTGTGGCATTGAGTATTTATATTTTCTGATATTGAAGATCCTCTTCAATCTTTTATTTGTAAAGAACTTCTTACTGCACATAAACATCATATTGGATTATTGAAGAACCATTTTCATTTAAATCCAAGCAAAAAATATTTGGGGTTTGCTGCCTAGCACTCTCCCTAATCCAGGATATTAAAAGATATATAGTTTATCCAAAGAGGAGAACCACCTCTCTAAAAATAAAGGGGGACTAATGTCCTCATGAGGTTGTTGTTCCGGTCTTGACAGATCCAAGCATCAACATTTTTTACGACTCCATTGAGGAGCGATTTATTTTCAATATGTCCAAGGCCTTGTTTCAGATCTGATTGAGGAACCAAAGTCTCAATGGTTCAATATTTCAAAAGAAAGATTCAAGAAAAATAGTTACTTGTTCTAGATGCATCAGAACAATGCTTCAATATCTTTTGGGTACAAGTAAAAAATTAAAATTTTCAAAGAACCAAGAACTATCAAAAATCAAGAAGGGCCATTTCCTTGGCGAATCTATTAAAAAGATTTCAAATTTTCAAGAAAATCATCATGCTGACTTCACCAAAGAATCTTGTTCATATCACAATACTTGTTTATCTTCTCCAACAAACCCATCAATGGATTTACAAGATGCAACAAAGAGCATAAGTGCCCAAAGAAGAAGGCAACTACATAGAGGCCCTTTAAATCTACTAGAAGAAAATTTTCAGATGCCCAATACTTCTATGGAAATTTTTTCTACATTCTTTGGGAATACTTTGGAGGATGCAAAGAAACATTTGTTTAGATTCCAATGCGCATGTGAAATTTTCAATCTCACTAAAGATAATGTTACATGTAGATTATTCTTGCAAACTCTACGTGGGAATGCTCTTGAATGGTATAGTTCATTGTTGTCAGGTACCATTACCAGTTGGGAAATATTAGAAGATTTATTTGTTGAAAGGTTTTCCTAACCACCCTCTCCCACATGGACACAAAAAGATGAAAAGACACAAAAGATGAAATGGACGATTCAGAAGAATAATATCATGAAACACTACAAGACTTTTCTGAATCAAATCTTGTTGTTGAAAATGAAGGCACGAATTCCAAAGACCAAGAAAAATATATCAGCCTCTCATATACTCCATATGAGGAAGAAATTAAAGAATCTCCACCAAATATGCAAGAATAATTCAACCAAAATAAAGAAGAATTGGTGGAAGAAAACAATTTTGAGAAGAAAGAAGATAGCCATTGCATAGAAGAAAAACATTGCCAAGACATCACCAGTGAAACAATAATCTTGAATGTGGAGAAAGAAGAAAAAGAAAATGCTTTCAAAAAATAAATTTCTCATTTGACTAAAGATAGAAACACTCTTGGGCAACCAAGAGTAGATTATATTGAATATTGGTTCAAAAGTATTGTCATCCCGCCAATGCAAACAAGTCTTCTACATACATTGTTTGATCCCATTGTGGTACATTTTGGGCATGCTCCTGATTTTCATGCTCTTGATTCATTTGTAGCAGCCCTAATCTTTTTATTACTGTTGGAGCCCATTTCACAAGTCAATTGGATGCTCAAGTGGCTCCATTGTAAATATACCTACACCTAAAACTGTCTCTTTCCTCCAAGTAGGATAGGGTAGGTAGATCTTCTTGTACATAGTTTATTTCTTAAGTTCAAGTTTTGCACAATAAGGCAGTCACTTCATGAACAAAGAAATGAGAGATTATAAGAATTTATTGAAGATGAATCCATGGCTCTTAAGGAAGCAACTGAGATTCTGGTGTTCTCATCAACCCATAGGGGGTCACTGTCCTGCAGTTGGAGCCAGTTGCTGACCAAAATTTGGTCATCTATATTTTCCCGCTCTTGGATTAATAAAAAAATATGATATCAGAAGATGAAATTTTTTGAACTATTATAAGTTCCTTGTGTAGTCCTCGGCCTCATCTTCGTCACACATTTTTATATCGGAAATTCGAGTTCGTATGCTCAAGATATCCATGTTTAAAGTTTAAAGTGGGAAATGAAGCCTTTTTCATGTGGAATAAAGCTAATCTATTGGAAGTGCATGTAAATTTTTCGGGTTCAAGACCCTCGAAAATATTCTTGTATTAGGTTCAAAAAACATAAAAATATATCACTCGTGGAAACCCTCCATACTCTTGGCCCATCATACTCTTTATATCTACTTCCCTTTTCCCTCCTTTTTCCTTTCCACACTTAGAAATTTTCTTGAATTTTTCTCCTCTCCTCTCCTTTACCTATTCCATACTTAGTTTTTTTACCTTATCTCTCCACTCCACTTTACTTTAATTCTCCCTTTATTTCACACCTTAATTTTATTTTATTTATTCCTTATCGGGTTCGCGGGGGCGGACAACCACTATTCCCAACCCCCTCACACCCCTCACCTCCCAACCCACGACACTCTACTTTACCCCCTCACCCACTTTAATCCCTTATCCCATAATTAATTTTTATTTGAGTTATGGCGATTGGTTAGAAACGCCATAACTCCCTCACCTCTCCCGCTCACATTACCTCACGTCCTCCCCTGACACACTTACCTCACCTCACGTCACCCCCCTTCCCTCCACTCCCTACATTTCTCCCTCCCCTTTTCCACCACCTACATTTCTACCCTCCCCCCACACTACCCTTTCCCCCTTTCCTACACTCCCGTGCCTCTCACACTTAACCCCTTTTCATAAAACATTATTATTATTATATTACTCACCTTTAACTTTTCACACTTTATATATTATTTTATTTTATTCACATGTAACCTTATGCCATGTGCCCAAATTTCCAAATTTCCTTGGATGACATGGAAATATGTTTAAGCCTATGGAGGAGTGCCACATGGCATCCAATAAGAGTCTTACACGTGGCAAGTAATTAATGGAGAGCAAGAAATTCATCCAAGGGCTGAGATTTTCCCGTCATTTTTGATCGACGGTAGCTAAGTGTTGATCTTACAGAGGCCATAAATTGAGCTTCGGATGTTGGAATCATGCAAAATTTATACTGTTGAAAATATATTTCGACGTAGAAGATGATGGTACATGTTTCAAAGCCTGATGGTTGCTACATTTTCCACAGAAATCAGTCAACTACATTTTTAATGGGCCTGCGTGACAACTCAACTTCACGAGCTCATATCTTGAGATCCGGGCGACGGATTTGGGACAATTTTATATTGTTGGAAAGATAAGATGATGAAAATAACATCATAATTTTTTTTTAAGTCTGAAAATATCCACGTCCTTACCATAAAATTAAAACACAATCATCTCTTAAAGGAGACAACAAATTAAAAATTATTTGAAATAAAAGTTTATTTAAAATTTTTTTATTAAATATTTTTGGGGCCCACTTTAAAGCACGAATATCAATGAATTCAAGTAATTAATGAGACTCCAATGTTGTATTAATTAAAGTGATTTACTAAAAAATAAAAAGGAATTCAAAAGAAAAAGGAAAAACCCTAACTACTCAAGTAGTTAGAAGAACATTTCTTTTGAAAAGGGAAAAGAGAGACTTCATGAGTTCCATAATTCATTGTTGAGAAGCCATTCAAAGGAGAAGGAGAGAGACATACCAGCCATCATTATGTAATCACTATTTTGATCAGCAAGCAAATATTTTCATTCTTCTCCAATCTTTTATTCTTCTACATTGTTTTCTCAAAGCTTTGTGTTTGTATTCTTGAAACAATCATGGGGCTGAGTTCTCAAGTGTTTTTCTTGTAATCTTCCAAGATTTTTCATATATGATCATGGAGAATTTTCAGCCATATATGTGACTGTCAAATGGATTTTGTTTATTTTTAGATATATTTTATGAAAAAGACTCCACAAAGAATTACTTCAGGGTTTATCTTGACTGTATCTTGTAACTTTGAGTTTTAAGTATGAGATATTTGAGGTTGACCTATCAAATCCCCTTCCATTTTAACCGCAATACTCTTTTAAAATTCTTTGATATGATCATAAATATTCTCTCTTTTTCTTTTGTGAGGAGATATGAATGTATCTATAGAGGATTATATATGTGGCGTTGAGTATTTATATTTTCTGATATTGAAGCTCCTCTTCAATCTTTTATTTGTAAAGAACTTCTTACTGCACATAAATATCATACTTGATTATTGAAGAACCATTTTCATATAAATCCAAGAAATAAAGATTTGGGGTTTGTTGCCTAACACTCTCCCTAATCCAAGATATTCAAAGATATCTCTTTTAGCCAAAGAGGAGAAACACCTCTCTAAAAATGAAGGGGGACTAATGTCCTCATGAGGTTGTTGTTCCAGTCTTGACAGATCCAAGCATTAGTAATTTGGAAGCTTCATTCCGGATTTGAGATGCACCCGGACCCAAAATTCAAAGTTTTATAGAACCCTCGAGCTATACTGACATACCAAAACTATGGTGGTCATTGGAATGATCCCTAAGGAGCAATATTTTCGTCAGTTGAAGAGTAGGAAGGAAGATTTGGAAGTCCATAATGCTTATGTGTCTGAGGTAGTCACTTGGATTTCTAAATGTCAAGGGGGTAACTTCGTCCCTCTTGCCAAAATCTATGCTAGGGCCAAGTCTTCCAAGGCTACTGCTGGATGAGAGACTGTGGACCTCACCAACCCATTCAACATGATCAATGACATATTTTTCTATGTTCTTTCTTACTGTTATTATGCTATATAGGATTTTAGATATGGAATTAAGTATAGTCAAATATAAACTGGTTAAATATGTCAATTTCAGACTGGTTAAGACCTGGTTTCCCCTCAAGGGAAAGAATTGATTTTTATTTTTTGAGATATGGAGCCCAAGGGAATTTCATGGTCTCTGTGGGACTAAAACCACTGAACCTCTCCTATATGTTTATATATAATTCCTGTTCATATTAACATAGAATCTTACTTATAAAAAAAAATACACAATAATTAAACTAATAATGCAACAGAGAAACTAGATAAAACACTTATCTTTTAAATCAATTGTGCAACCAACTACTTGGGATGAATGTTCCACCCAACCATAGAATTTTTGTTCCATATGTAAACATCAAGTCACCCCCGAGCTTGGGCTATCAATCCACAAAAGAGGGTGGTCTCTCATTGTCTACTCACAACTCATAAAATTCCAAAACCCACTAGCATTCTCCTACAACTATCATGATTTTCCACCAACTCTCTTCCCCTCAACCTGCCCAACCCAAAGAATGTACCCCTTCACTACTCTCATTCCATCGGGCGTCCCATTTATTTATCAATACCTTTATGACACAAGTAACCAATAATCTCACTACCGAGAAACTCAAGAGAGCTCGCTGGTAGAAAAAATACCAGGAAAAACAATAACAATCACTTGTTGTTAAAGTGAAACTCACAAAAGAGTTCACTCTTTAGGCCTGATAACTTGGATCTTCAATATTTTTCTCCAAATATGCTCCAGAATTCGCCCTCCATGGTTGTTCCAACTCCAATGCTCTTCTATGTTGTTCTCTGCTTATTGTTCATGCCAAAACATGTCTGTTTAAAACTGTTGTAACTGCCCATACAAATTTCCTCTCTTTGCTTGCTTTCTTGACTTACACTCTTTCCCAAAATGATTGTACTCAACCCCCATACTCCCAATAACTATGGGATGTGTCTTCTCACACCCACTTTCTTACATGCATTCAATGATTGACTTTGGGAACACTCAACAACAAAATAGAAGGTTCATATACCAATAGAAAATTTAGGAAGTGGGTTGAGTTAATAGACATGGGTAATTCCCCATTGGACCCCTCTCTTAGAAATTCTCTTAGAACCTCCTCTCTCTTGTGGATTAATAACCCCCATCTCTGTCCATGTCCCCTAACAACTGACATCACATTTTATTTATTAAAATTTGGAAATACAATTCGCATATTACATCGCATGGTCGTAACCACACATTATATCTACATTAAACATTAATTAGCTAGGGATTATAGTGGGGACGTTACATTTTCCCTCCCCTACAATTGTGCTCCATCCTCGGTGCACACTATGTTGTTGTACATATACAAATTTACACCACAATGCTTAAAGAAATAAATTATGCAATTTTACAACTTCAACAACAAGTATAACCATAATCTTGTGTTCCTCTCAACCCATTGACCTAAGGAATGTACCCCCTTCATTGCTCTCAATCCATTGAGTTGTACCATTCTTTTATCAGGGCCCCAACGTAGGTTGACTAAGAATTTGAGATGTGGTTATGAAACTCTACCTGCTCAAAATGGAATCTTTTGTAATGTCCCCCAGCCCAGCCGAGGGAAATTAAAGTGCAAAATACTCATAAAAATGAAATTTATGCTAACTAATTTAATTCTTTTACAACTAACTGATTTCATGTAGCTTTCATCTACAAATTACACACCGATTAACTATCGAATGATACCATTAAATTAATGCATCTACAACATGCTAATCTAGACATGATTGTAGCTTAATAATTCAACACAATAGCATATAAATCATTTCCAAACACACAAAGTTCATGCACAACAATTTAACTCATAAGATAATACACCAACAAGATAAAACACTTATCTTTTAATTATTTTGTGCAACTAGTTGCTTGGGACAAACATTCCACCCAACCATAGAATGACTATTCCAAATCTCAAAAACCAGTCACCCCCGAGCCGAGGCTAGTAATCCACAAAAGAAGATGGCCTCCCACTGTCCACTCACAACTCATAAACTCACAACCCACTGGTATTCTCCAAACTATTCCGATTTTCCGCCAACTCTCTTCCTCTTGACTTGCCCAACCCAAAGAATGTAACCTTCACTAATCTTAATCCCTTGGGCATCCCATTCATTTATCAGGGTCTCTCTGATACATGTATCTAGGAATGTCTTAGTTGGGAACTCAAGGGAACTCAAGGGAACTCACTTCTAGGAAAAACTACCAACAACAACAGAAAACACTTGTTGTTTTAGTGCAACTCACTCATGAGTTCACTCTTCATACCTGGAAACATGGTCCTTCAATATTCAGCTCCAAAGCACTCCATATACGCTCCAACATGCTCTAGAATTTGCACTCCATGGTTGCACCAGCTCCAAGCTCCCTTTCTTGCTCTTTTCTTGCTTCTCATTCACAACAACTCATTGTGTAAAATTTTTGTCCTAACCCATACAAATTTACTCTCCTTTGGATTTCTTGTTTGACTCACACACTTCCCCAAGCTGATTGTACTCAGCCCCCATGTGCCCAATAACTTTGGGACGTGACTACTCACACCCACCCTCTTACATGTATTCAATGATTGCCTTTGGGAACACTCAATTATAAATTAGAAGGTTCATACACCAATAACATATTTAAGAAAATGGGTTGAATTAATATACATAGGTAATCCCCCCCTTGGACCCCTTTGGCCATTATCCTAGACTCTCCCCTCTCTTGTGGATTAATTCAACCCCCATCTTTTTCCATGTCCCCTTAGCAGTTGGCATCACATTTTGTTTTTAAAACATAGAAATACAATTCACATATTACATCGCTTTGGCCGTAGCCACACATTATATCTACATAAAGATTTATTAAACCAAGGATTATAGTGGGGATGTTACAATCCCCCTCCCCTACAATTGTGCGTCATCCTCGGTGCACACTATCCCGATATACATATATGAAAATTTACATTACAATACTTTGAAATGAAATTCTACAATTTAACAACTCCAACAACAATTCCAACCACAATATTTTGTTCCTCTCAACTTGCTGACCCAAGGAATGCACCATTAATTTATCAGAGCTAACCCAACGGATGTACCATCTAGTTGTGAGGGATAACCCAATGAATGAACCATTCTTTTATCAGGGTTCCCTCTGCATTCTGTTTTCTTCAAAACTGTAAAAAATTTGCGGGTATTCTTCCTGCATGTTTTCTTCATGCTCCCATGTAGCAAATTTAGGACCGTAGCATGTCCATTGAATCTTTACCAACACTATGGCCTTGTTCCTAAGAACTTTGAATTCCCGGTCCAAGATGCGTACTGGTTCCACCCGAAAATCCCCTTCATTCTCCACCTAGATCACATTCCAATCAATTATATGGTTATGGTCAGGCACATATTTCTTTAATAATGACACATGAAATACATTATGCACTCTCATGGATGCGGGAAATTCTAGCATGTATGCAATTGGCCCTATATTTTCTAATATTTCAAAAGGCCCACAATATCTTGTTGCCAACTTTGGGAAACTTCCCAATCTCAACGGTCTTCTTTTTGCTTTCACTTTTAAGAACACATGTTCTCCGACTTTAAAATATCTAAACACTCTATTATTGTCTACATAGATTTTTTGCCTATCTAGGGAAACCTTTAAGTTATGCTTTATCTTTGCCATTTTCTCTTCCATTTCCTTTAACAAATCTGGACCAACAACTTCCCTGTCTGTTGGATTATCCCAACTCACTGGAGTGTTACATTTTCTACCATACAATGCTTCAAACAGACTCATTTTCAATGAGACTTGATACCCATTATTGTAGGAAAATTTAACCAAATGAATATAATATTCCCACTTTGATGGCTGATCCATCACATACATTCTAAGCATGTCCTCAATTATTATGTTAGTCCTCTCTATTTACCCATTTGACTCTGGGTGATACGTTGTACTAAGATTTAAATTTGTACTAAATCCCTTGAACAAACCCTTCCAATTTTTTTATGTAAACTTTGGATCTCTATCCGAAACTATTTCCTTAGGCACTCCATGTAGCCTCACAACTTCCTTCATATAAATTTCTGCAATATTTGTTGCCTTGTGTGTTGTCTTTACTAGAAAAAAATGCACTGCCTTAGTCAATTTATCCACCACCACCATGATGGAATCATGTTGCTTCACTGTTCTGGAAAGATTTGTAATAAAATCAATTGTGACAACTTCCCACTTCCATTTTAGAATGGGCAATGGCTATAGCAAACCCGCTGGATGTCTATGATTTGTCTTCACTTTTTGACATTCTAGACATCTGGTTATGTAATTATCCACTTCTTTCTTCATTCCTGACCAAAAGTATTGGCTTCTTACAACTGCAATTGTCTTATGATATCCTAGGTGCCCTGCATATGACACATTATACATTTCCTTCAACACTGCATTTTTCAACTCTTTGGAATTCAACACATATACTTTTCCTTTGTACATGATAATTCCATCTCCTTTCAACTCATAATAATTAAATTTCTACTGAAAATTACCTTGCTGTAATGTCTCTTTTATTTTTAGATATTGTTGATATGAATTTTCCACTACAATAATTTTGTCTTTCAGATCTGTCCTGTACATGCTGATGGCTGCAATATGCACTTCATGATCTCTCCTGCTAAGTGCATCAACCACTTGATTTTCTTTTCCCTTTATATGCTTAATTTCAAAGTCATTTGTACTAAGAAATTCAAGCCATCTAGTTTGCTTAGCATTTAGTGTTGGTTGTCCAAACAAATGTTTCAGACCACAGTGGTCTGTCCTTAGCTCAAATTTCTTATCCATGAGGTAATTTCTCCATATTTTTAATACATGTACAATTGTTGTTAACTCTAGATCGTAAGTAGCATAATTCTTCTCATGCTCTTTTAATTTCTTGGACTCGTATCATACCACATGACCTTTTTGACTAAGGAATCCGCCGAGCCCTTCCTTGCATGCATCGGTGCACACAACAAAATATTCACCCAGATCTGCAATCTTCAATATTGGCGCACTTTTCAATATTTTCTTCAACTGCTGAAAACTCTCTTCACACTTGGAAGTCTGTTAAGCCCTAATATTGGCTCATTACCCATTAATTGGGGCATATTATATTAGTAATGTTATATTATTTATGTCAGCTTTAGGCCGTTAGTTGTAATTATACCTCCTAGTCTCCTATATATACCAAGGAGACATTTTCATTTTGAATCATCTTGTACTTGAACATTTAAGTCGGGTAGAAGGAGGTTGCCCCTTCGAAGAAGCTTATTATCTCGAATTATCTCTTTTTCAAGGCGTTGATTACTTTTTCTGAGGTTTTTCTATGCTATATTGATATTTGGTTCTTAACATATGGTATCAGAGCTCAAGGTCTTGATGTTTCGCTGCTACATCTGAGACACCTTGGAATTTTTGCTTTAACTTTTTTTCTACAACGTTTCAGAAGGAATAGCTTGGAGGATATTTAGTAGACGGATCAAGGTACGTTGGGTTCCAAATTCAGCTCCTGAGGCCTTATACTTTCAGAGATACATCCTGTACAAGATAGGGTTCTAGAATCATCTTGAACTGAGTCATTGCGTAATTTTCGCTATAAATTTTTTTCTGTAACGTTTCAGACCTTGAACTCCGGAGGCTATTCACAAAAATTAGTAAGGTATCTGTGGTAAAAAGTTCAGCTTCTGGCTCATCTTAAATTTGTAGATACACCCTGTGTAAGATAGGGTATTTGACTAGTCCTATTGACTAGTCTCAAGAAGGTGTTCCAGGTAAAACAATCATAACTTATTCCTAGAGTATCCAAATTGAGTGGGACTAGTTTCATTGGATCATGGACAATCTGTAGTATTTCTGGTGCGAGTTTCATAATTTGATATCAATTATTTTGTGCGAGGAACGCTATACAAGTGAGATCTCCTGGAAAGGACAAAAATCAACAAGTTGTGGGGAAGTTACCATAAATTCCACTTGGCACATTCAATTTTGATTAGACCTATGGCATTGCAGAGAAGAAATATCAAAGAACTACATAAAAGAAATTTTCATACCTAGAAGGGCCGAAACTTGGGAGATACAATAGAAGAAAGATTGTCTAGCAGAACCACCTCAAAATCAAGGTTCAAAAGTGATACTTGGCCAACGTGCCACCCAAAAAGGGAACTTCTACACCAAATAAGCATCCAGACAATCCTACTTAGACTCTTGATGAAGGTGAAGAAATGCGTAGGGACATAAATGATTTACAAAAGAAGATAGTAACAAAAGATGAACTACAAGAGTGTAACATCCCGCTCTGGCACACTTAGAAAACTTATTCTTTGAGGACACTTGCTCGCAAGTGATCTGGATTTTTATGATGATAAAACATTTATCCTTGATGATGACGCGTTATGAAAGATGACATGATGTTTTACTTATTTGACATAAAACAAGTGCTATTGACTCAGTTTTATTGAGTGTGCAAGGTTTTTGACCTGGAGGATGCAGAGGCATCGACGGAACCCTTGGACTCCGGATTGAGTCAGGGAGTGTTTTATTTGAGTTGATTTATTTACCATGATATTTATTGTTTTGATGATATGTTATTGACATGATCTGACATGATGGTTGATGATGCAGGCTGACGATAGCTTGCCGACCAGACTCACATATGGAGTAAAGGGGCCACACATGATTT
>SNQJ01S0118967.1:0-17184 GCA_010110895.2 Picea sitchensis
TACGCCCATGGAATAACAATTCAAATATTTGCAAGATATTAATTGGACGAGAAAAGAGTATTTCTATTAAAATGTAATCAACAGAAGTGAATGAATTACAAACTTCCATGTCGGCATGGTTTAGAACTGAGAAACTAAGTCCCTTCCATTTGGGACGCCACCACTTCAATCCTCCACCAAAGACAATCTCATATAAGAGAGACAATGAGGTTCTCAATCATCTAGGGAAGAGCTTGGAGGATGAACAATGTGTTCAGACTTAAAAGGACAAAGGGATGGAGACTCAATATGAAGTGAATAATTTCTCTAGAGTAACTTTTCTCTCAAAGTTGAATTCTTCTCCTCTTTTCCATAGCTCAGATTTGGCCCATTTGTAGCCTTCAAGTGGAACTGAAGGGTCGAGTCGGAACGTTTCCAGTATATGGAAGGTCAAGGATCCTAGATATCATGACGTGACATGGAAACTAAACACCATTTTTTAATTTTGGGCACAAATATCAATGTACGCAGGATGTAGTGGTGCAACCTGCATATACACATGTTGTATTATAGGTAGGACGCGTATAAGTGGAAAAATAATGTTTTTAGCTCTGGGATTTGCAAAAAGGGACTTCAAGTCTGCATAGGGAAATAGAAAAAGGTCTTTTGTGCAAGTTTTCATAGGGTGAGGAAAATCTTGTTATAATAGATGCCCCCTAATGTGTGAGGTCAGAGGACTATCTGCGATGGCCGAAATACATTATAAGACCCAGAAGTGGAGTAATGGGGACCCAGATGGAAGAACTAGTTTCTCATTACAATCTGTATTGACTTTGCACACATGGATGCTAATTTGAATTACACTACAAACAGTTGAAAATATACCAAACAGTTGTCCATGGTCATGAATAGGTAATAAAAAGGTGGCTACCTGCCAAAGGTTGTCATAGTCACGAACAAGGCCCAGTAAAACCAGTCTAAAAAACAATCTGAATATATCTGTATACAATGGAGTACAATCTGATCTCCCATGATCATTGAAGTCACATAGGTATTGGTCCAATGAAAGGTAGCAACAGCTCAGGAAAGCTGTAACTATAAACTGATGTCTTCAAGTCTTCTACACAATCTGCCAAAGGTGCAAGTCTACATCGTGTGAATAAAGGAGTTGAGGTCGAACACAATGAGACTTTGTTTGATTACCAGTCATTAAGGTATACCGTTAACAAATGTGAGATAGCTTACCAATAATGAAAGTAGGTATCAAGGCACCGAGTACATTCTTACAAGTGTGAATAGATGTGTCGGGGTCAAACACTTGAAGAATCCATCGATCAGGAGACATTGATGTATTCTCAATTGTCGATGGTGAGAGAACCTGCCACTAATGACTACAAGCCTCTAGGTACTCATAGGACTCTAGGTCTCCTCTCCAGAATAGATGAGTTGAAGTCGATGGAAGGAGACATGCTGGAAGGAAATAATTAATGCATCTCTCATCATTCAGCACGATGTACAAAGCAGGAGCTTGATGATTTGGAGGAAATTGGATGAAGAATATGTTCACGAACCAACTACCATGTGCATCTTTCGTGTGTGCCAGATGCAAGCGGTACATGAAAAAGACCCTCTGAATAGCAGCCAATAAGGAAAATTGTTGACAAAAGAGAGGACACCACCAATACAGCTAATGGAATCCAAGACGTTGCACGAATCCCAATGTGTGAATAGATGTCTTGTCGTCGAACACAAGGGAAACCACCCAGTCAACGACCAATGATGAAATGTCAATTGTTGGGTTCAAGGTTACCTACCAATGAGGAAAGTAGGACCAGGGTGTGCAATAGGACTATAGCTTCATGTGATTCTGAGACACACTAAGCGTATGGCTGACATGAAAAGTCAAGAATTTTGAGGAATGGTCGACACAGGTTGATAGACATCCTTTGAACAAGAGAATGAGACATGTGGAAGACTCTGGCAGCATAGACTCAATGATGGAATTTTGAGATGTAGGAGGAATCAATCAAACTTTCCATAGGGACTGGAAGAGTAACCAGTCGGGGGAGTAAACTCTCTGTAACGATCTCAGCTTCCTAAGGTCATGCTAAACCCAAAATTTTGATGATAAGTGGACTCAAAAAATTTGTTCTTTATTCAAAGGCGACACGATTTTTGCCAATATAAGATAATATTCCCTTCCCGCCCGTCTTTTTTTATTTTTTCATAGTCAAATGAATGTTATGATATAGAGGAGGAAACGAGTGTCACAAGTAAGCAAAACTAGTTCCAGCAGTGGAACATACATATGCTCAATGTAAGGAGGTGCATGTGGGAGATGGACACTCAGGGGGATGTTTCCTCCTGGGTATAGGGTGTCAAGCTACACAGGATATGAAAAAGGCTATGCTTGGTTGATTATGCAAATTGTTGAGGTGAGAGGCTTATAACACAAAAGAAAGAACCGACAATAGGTTCAATACTGCAAGCAAGGGCATGAGATGCAATTACAACTTAACCCCAAAAAATGTCTTTTTTTTTAATCTTAGTCTACTTGGTTTGAAAAAGGGATAAACTTGCACCGAATAGACATCCTTTCAAATCTAATTTATGAGTGTGAAAGAGACAAATTCACTCGGCAATCTTTTCTCTTTTTGAGAGAGTCAAAAAAAAGCTTAAATCAGACTCATGACCTTTCAAATCAAATTAACGAGTGTGAAAGGGACAAATTCACTCGGCAATATTTTCTCTTTTTACACAAGTCGGAAAATAGCTTAAATTAGACTCGTTGGGGGGTTTCTAGGCGACATGTCATGGGGGAGGCCAAGGCTGCTATGCAGGATTTCTGTGAAAGGTCGACAGCTTACAAATAGATGACACAAGCTTGGGAAAACCCAAAGCTCTCCAAGTCAAGGAGGATAAAGTAATAGCGGAGGTTACCTTCTCCATGATATATTGGAGAACATATCTTACCTAAAAAGGTATGGGAGGAGGAATTTGATACCCCACAAGACCATCCCAATCAAAGGTAACCTCTCCAAGACTTGGAGGGAGAGTACTCGGGGAGAGTAAAACTCTCTCTTGTTCAGAAGGTGAATTACTAGAAATGATAATGACATGGTTGAAGGACGCATCACCCTCCAAAAGAAGAGTTGGATTGATCGGATATTGCATCGATACGACCACTTCTTCAACCATTGGTTGAATAGCATGTGAGACAACAAGGCTAGGAGACGCACCATCCTAAAAAATGGGAGTGGTGTCAGGTGATGATTGCATCAGCATGACTCTCGTGTCAATTAAAAGAGAAATAGAGTGTTGGGAAACCAAAGACGACTCAAAACCCAAAGGGCCCCTAGGATAGGACCACACTTCTGGTACTGCAGCAGTAGCAGGGCACAAACGAGTAAGGTGATCTCCTTCGCAAATAATACAAAGGAACTTGGGCTTACGTCTTACACGTCTAAGCTTCTCAATTGTATGAATTCCCCCATCGTCATTCACAATGGCTGGTGACATGCTCTCGGCGTGACTGGCAGAGGCTGGTGGTTCCTATCCCACATGATGCACAGAGGTTGGAAATGTGATGTCAAGATTACTCATGGCAACTAGAGTGGTGCCCCCAGCATGACTTGAAGTGACTAGTTGTTGGTCTTCAACATGGCTTGCATAGGTTGTCGACCAATCCCCAACATGACTAGCAGAGGTTGGTTATGGAATTCCAGTATGACTTGCAAGGACTGGACTAGTGGTGGCGGTTAGTTGTGGAATATGATACCAAGGTCCCGGGAAACACTGGTTTTGAGATATTACAAGCCAGGAAGGATCCTAGTTTACACCCTATCCCTATCTGGAAATGTAGTATCCTCCACCTAATTGATCCATAGAGGTTTGTACGGGAATAATCACTGAAGCAGATGTTTGCAAAGAGACAAAAGTGTGATAAGGATTAGTCAAGTGAGGATATATGTTGCCCCCATGTGAAGGGGTTTCGTGAAGAGGGTAGCTCGTACCATAAAAATGATTCCCTCTGTATGAAATACCAGAGGACATATGGAAACCCTCCATGGGAAGAGTGTTCGTAGGAACTGTCATAACGGATGAAGGATACACGGAAGGGGTGTAATAAGTAGAATAACCACCCATTTGAGCATTGGATCCTAAAAAAGCGTGGCTAGGATTGGGTCTGCAAGAGGGGATATTCAAACCCCCCATAGTGAGAGTTGATTGAGGGACATGATTCCTATCAAATGAATATGTGGACAGTGGATTCATCATGCCCCTGGATCCAAAACTAGGATTCATATAAGTAGGAAAGGGAGAGGATGGAAAGGGTGAAGGCATGTTTTCCATACCAAGAGGAAAATGATTAGAGACCCAAGGAATTGAATGAGTATCATAATTATGCATACCATTATGAAACACAGTCGGATTCATGATTTCATCCCCATGAAATGAGTGAATTTAATGGGGGAGGCAATGGTAAATGAGGGAGTCAAAGGAAATCCACTATCCATGATAATGAAAACTCAAGGCACGGTATAAAATCCTAAGGTCAACTAATAATCACAGAGCACACCAAAATAAAATCAAACGATCAATATGCACACAAACAGGATAAAGTGGCTGAAAGGGGCATCCCTCTCTAAAGTAGGAATTCCTATCCCAAGAGGGGCCTGAGATTCCTCTGCTAAAGATCAGAGGTATCAGAATCAGTTATAAGGGCCCTCGTGGGATTAACAACCAGTCGATCATATCCCTCGAGAGAGGTAATCCTCCATAAAGGTTGTGTGTTTTCCGACCCTTATCTGACCTAGGGTGTCTGCAGAATAACCCCTGCAAGTAACCTATGTGGTACCTAAGTCAAGCAACTAAGCAACCACGATATAACCGATGCACATGCGAACAATTGTGAGTCAAGTCCACCATATGGGCAGGGTAACAAAGTCTGAAACCTTGAAAGCACCACCTCTCATAGAGTTCAAGTTACTAGCAAGATCCCCATATATGAATAGATCCCCATAAATATATTTGACGCTAAGAAGGTATCGGGGGGATATCCCTTCAACCAACCTCACGCAACCTCGTGCTTAACTCCGGTGTAAGCGGAGCCTCCTGATATTACCGATTATACAATGGATTTATCCACTCCCTTAGTCAGATATGTTGATTTAATAGCCTTGGAGAAGTTTACTCACAAAATCCTATTCCAAGGCTCTAAATCCTAAGCTAGTTTGTGCACCCTAGAAAAATAAAATCATTACTAATCAATTTTAAATTATAGCATTACTTTTAGTGGCCTTGCTTACTAAAAAAGGTGCAATCGTGAAACTAATGATGTTATGACTCAACAAGTAAAATAAATGAATATGAATACAATGCAAAGTCCTAACTTCAATTTCCAATAAACGATATGCTTTTCAAAATGCAATTCTCAATTTAGTTCTGCAATTCCAAATAAGATGCAATATTTCTTTACATGTACTAAGATCAATGATAAAGACTCAAAAGATCAAATTCCAACAAAGTAAAATGCCTAATATTTTTGTATTTTCAATATAAAGGAATAAAAATGCAAGGACTGGACATCAGCTTGATATAAAAACTTTATTGTGTGTAATCAGAGCAAAACTAAGTAGAATATCAAGAAGCAAACACCCATCCCAATATGCAAGGAAAATCAAAAGAAAAAGATGATGAGAAATGCACCGCCCAAAAATTCGACCAAAGAAAGGTTTCTTGTCATTCCACAGACACTTAACAATCATAATAGAGACCCAAGAAGAATCATCAATCATCAAAGCCTACCCAGCAACCAAGCAACAAAGGGTGATGTACGCGATTGTTCAAGGGAAAAGCATGTATATATGCCTCTTGAAGAAGGACAACATGCATATGTACATGACTGTCAGGAAAAAACTCGCGTCTATGTGTTAAAACACAGCCAAGATAAGGAGAAGGCTAAGAAACTTGAACTCAGAATGAACAGAGGTCGCCAAGCAGTCATACGACAAGAAACGCAATATAAATGAGAGAAATCTAAGGAGAAAAAAACTTCAAACCCTAAAAAAGAAGATTATATCCCCAGTATGGTCGCCAATTCTGTTACGAGGAAAATCTCTCTATTGCTAGGAGTAAACCACAATAGACGGAAATGATTGCAGAAATCAACTCTAATCTAGCAACAAATATGCTAGCAAGACAAGATAAAATGCCTACCTCATCCAGCAGTTCGATGAAGTCCACCATTGAGAACTTGACTCAAAGAAATACATCTGCAACTTGTCCTTAAAAACCAAGAAATGAAAGCATATGGTGATAATATATGATGTTAGCACATTCAATAGCATAATCCATCAACATTCATAACAAATACGCCCATGGAATAACAATTCAAATATTTGCAATATATTAATTGGACGAGAAAAGAGTATTTCTATTAAAATGTAATCAATAGAAGTGAATGAATTACAAACTTTTACGTCGGCACGGTTCGGAACCAAGAAACTAAGTCCCTTCTAGTTGGGCCTCCATCACTTCAATCCTCCACCAAAGGCAATCTCATATAAGAGAGACAATGAGGTTCTAAATCATGTAGGGAAGATCTTGGGGGTTGAACAATGTGTTCAAAATTAAAAGGATAAAGGGATGCAGACTCAATATGAAGTGAATAATTTCTCTAGAGTAACCTGACACAGCCCTCCCAACCCGCAGGTCAGAATTCCACGCACACGGGATCTTTCCTCTTCCACTGGCCCAAAGAGCTCTCAACACTTGGCTCTTCTATTTCCCTTTCGGGAAATCTGCACCCACAAATAACCTTGAGGAATTCCCCCCCTTTATACTTTGGGAGATCGGATTTCATGATTTCACGAATCCTGTAATCAAGTGTCTTATTCCTCAGACCCCTGAAACTCGAATTACTGAACTCCAATGTTCAGTCACCAAAAGAAATCAACAGTTTTGATTCCCCGCTTGATCCAACGGTCAACGCGTTTTTCGCGTATCGGAAGTTCGAGACTCTCGATACCAAAATCTCTTGTCGACGCAAACCTCGAATTCCCGAATCCTGATGTCAATTTCGGCTATTCAGCTTTCGTGAGTTCGCAAGTTGCGATTTCATGCAACTCTACTCCACGACCTTCGAAATCTCGACTTTCTATTTCCCGAAATCCCGAAATGTCAACCTTCGACATGATTCCCGGCGTTGGTCCCACAACTAGACTTTCCTCCTTTTCAGGACTTCGCACTTCACGAGTCTTAATGCAAAGATTTCGGGATTTCAATCCATGAAACCCCGAAATAGAAATCCTCGAGCAAATCCAACGACCCTTGTTGGCTTGAATCTATGGTTCTGTCTCTCCTGAGCTTGAACCCTTTGAAAATACTCGACATGACTCCCCTGCTACTCCACAAGATCTGACGGTTTGTGGGACTTCACGAATTCTCCACAGAGAATTCCGACAGTCTGGTTCCGTTCCTTTTCAAGGACTTCTGCAACCTTTTACCAAAGTGTTTTTTTCACGGTACTTAACCGCCTGCAACACAAACTTGCAACACCTTCTCAATGCTCCAATGCACAAACTTCCTGTGCTTCTCTCCAACAATTTCGAAGTCTTTATCCTTCCTGATCTTTCTCTAACTCCAAGTCTTTCATAAAAACTCCTGCTTGCACTCCTTGCGGCGATCCCTCAATTACTCCAAGGAATTGAAATCCTTCGAATCTGTGCACTCCCTACAACAGCAGTCTCTCAATACTTCATTCAAGTTACAAAACCTAAAACTCTACTCGGCCTGTGCACGCCTTGCACAGCCCCTGTGCTCAACTCGCACTTATGTGAAAATGAGGACAATTGTTATCTCTCCTGAGCTTTCAGAGATGAACTCTGACTTATGTCAACGCACTCCTTGTGGACAAACTCCACTGCACTCCTTGAAGAAATTTTACTCACTCAGACAAAGAAACAATTGAAACTCATTTCTTACTCTTCCTCTCAGATTTCAAACATTCAACAAGAAATCATACACACATAGCATAAACAACAAATGCATGACAAAAAGTGTAAAATTTTCATGAGCATAATATTCAACAATACATACACAGAGAATATTTGAACACCATGAGTCTGAATCAAAGCCCTTTTTGTATTAATCCAGAACTTTTGTACACGAAATTCTTCTACACAGCTCTCTGTGTCTTCTCCTCTATGCTCTATACCCTCAATTGACATAAAATCCCTTTATAATACACAATGAGGGTGTCTATATCTTGTTTCCCTCTTGCGCTCTAAAACTGTCTAATCTAGAATTAAATTCTATCTACCTTCATTAACTACTATAAATGCCTTCTATCTACTATGGACGAGAGCGGATCACTCAAGGTCCTTTTACATTATACAAGTGTGCCTCTGCTTGATGACTTCATTAATGTTTCAAGACATTTTCAAAATTTGCGCTGGGTGCTTTTCCAGTTGTCTTTTATCTCTGCGTTGGCTCGCTTGAGATGCTCCTGCATCATAACTTTTCTCTCAAAGTTGAATTCTTCTCCTCTTTTCCATAGCTCAGATTTGGCCCATTTGTATCCTTCAAGTGGAACTGAAGGGTTGAGTCGAAACATTTCCAATATATGGAAGGTCAAGGATCATGGATCTCATGATGTGACATGGAAACCCGACACCATTTTTTAATTTTGGGCACAAATCCTGATGTACACGAGTTGTAGTGGTGCAACCTGCATATACGTATGTTGTACTATAGGTAGGGCATGTATATCTATAAAAATAATGTTTTTAGATATGAGATTTGCAAAAAGGGACTTCAAGTCTGCATAGGGAAATGGAAAAAGTCCTTATGTGCAAGTTTTCATAGGGTGAGGCAAATCTTGCTATAACAGTGAAGACCCTAAATTCCTAGACTCTATTAAAATTCTAATGTGATTTATGAAATTACAAAAGCTAGGATGTTTAGATGTGATTTGTATCTTCCTTATGCAAGCTTTGTTTATAAATATCCTTGCATCACTTCAAATTATAGTGGCATAGTGCACAAGTGGAAATGAACATCATTTCTCTATTAGCAAACCAAAAAAAAAAACACCAAAGATGTCATCAATTATTCCAAATCATTTCTCTTTGAAATCACTATCAACCTTACTCGGAATTCATTACAATGAACAAACCCCAAAATCAATTTATATATTTTCATTATTTTCATACTAATTTGAGTAAGGTGTGTTGTTTAAATTGTTGATGTACAAATATAAAATGCAACCAAAGGGAAAATTTCCAAGAAGTAAGAAGAAACTATCTATGCAGGAAACACCCATAAAAATAGTGCAAAAGTGCCTACTAGACCTATTTATGCAAATATTTCATCTACTTAAGTGTCGACAAATTTTTCAAATTGAGGAGAAATGTTCAAAATGTTTAGAGATGAAAACTACCCTATAGTAGAGCAACCAACGGACCCTACAATTCCAAAAGGAATTGATGATCTTGTATATTCAAATATCAAAAGGTCTAGAGTACATAATGTGGTTACAAGAACAATTGTTCTTCCATTTTCAAAATTGATTGGTTATATTATTGATCATGTAGATTTCAATAATAGGAATGTAATCAATGACTAAGGGAGATGCATAGCATCATTTCAACTAAGCGATCTTGAAAAATATTGCAAGTTTCGAGAACATGGGACTTACATGACAACATTCTAGGTAAATGATTGGTAAATGACTTTGTTAAAACTCAAGATCATCACAAAATATTGAACAAGTGGTGGATTGAAAGTAAAAAGTTTTAGTATCAAGATAATAGTATGTATCCTTCTACCAAGCTAAGAAATCCATACATGAATTAGTTTCTTTAACCAATAGACTATATAGAGAAAGGATGCTCAACAATTCCAAGAAGCTTTTGTCCCTTTATTATGCATTATGGTTGAGAAGGAATATATCTTTAATTGAGATACAATTATCTCTCACACTTTTCACAAGGCATTGACTAAGGTAAAGGATCCTAATTTTGAGTCTACTCTGGGATTTCATATGGCATCTTACCTTGTTGACATTGCATGTGAAAGAAACCCCTTTCTAGGCATGGGATGGGATTGGATCATTGTTGGTAAACCTATTCACATGTATCATCAAGACCTATGGGAAAATAAAAATGTAATACAATACAACATGATCTATGATAGTCTCTTTTCTCAACTGTTTGAATTAATCTACAGTGAACTTACACCAAGGTTGTCTGAGGAAGCAATCTTGGATCAGATCAGTTATTGATATAGTGAAGATTATTTCACATACATCTATATTTATGGAACAAATATAGCCCCACATTTGTTACCAAAGTTTGTGCCAAAGAAATTAGCAGTAATGGAAATAGCCTACCAAACTACTATTAATAGTTTCAATACATATTTGATGAAGGAGAATCATAAGTTGTTAATTATATCTTACTCTATGTGCATAGGTTCCTATGGCATTAACAATTCTATGTTTGCTAAAGTAGAAGCTATAGCTATTGAAAAGTTTAGGTTTTATGATGGAAGTTTCAAAAGGCATGACTGAAAGGGCCTAGTACCAATGCATGTTGAACTGGCAGGCATCTCATGGCCATACACTCATGACCATTGGAAGGAATAATAGGTCAACAAAAGGGACAGATCCTAGGAAGAGGTTTAAGTAAGGATTACACTATGTGATCAATTGCAAACACGTCATTAGAAACAAAAGGTATAAGTAGAAGAAAATTTTAGAGAAGAAGTGATAATAAGAGAGGATCCAAGAAAGTTATAAGAAGAAAGTAATATGGATAAAATTCAAATTCAAATTAAAAAGAAGTGACTAAAATGAACTCTAGAAAGGAGTAGGAAAATAAGCAAGGTTAGGATACCTCAGCAAAAGAAGTAAGTAATGAGAAAATTGATAATGTGAAGCAAAATAAACTAGAAGAGATATGTAATCCTAACACATTTTCTAATTCGTTGACTTGGGGAGATTCACCAATGGCCATGCCCACATATGAAGTGACAAGTCTAGAATTATTTGCATTTAACAAATTAAAGCAAGATCATCTACGATGCAAAAATACATCTTGCACATCTCATTTGTTTTAGTAGTTTAGATGTTGCTTCCATAATGTTTTCATAGATTTTATGATTCTACGGAAGCTACTATAGAAGTTGTTATAGAAGAAGATATAACTTCTCACAGTTCTAGCTATGGAAGAAGCTGCTAAGGAAGCTAATGCAGAAGAAGTACTTGATCGTAGAAGAGATGACAAAAACAATACTTGTTGTGGAAGGTTTTGTGGTGATTTGTAATCTTGTCAATTTTCATGTTAATTTACATTGTTTAGGTCTCAATTACTCACAAGCCATCGAGTGTTAAAGTTATATATGTTGCAAGCGTATAAGGTTTCAAAATGACCATAGGAGATCGGCAAGGGTCAAAACTTGGGTAATCACCTCCACATTAGATAGTGGTATCATGAGGAAATATGTTGTTTTGTTGGGATTGAAGAAATTCCAAAGTATTCCTTATGACACTAACAAAGACTTAATTATTTGCAATGAGAGAGGTTTGTAATTTGGAAACAAGACGAAATAGAATATATGTGTAGAGAAAGGAACCAATTCGTTATTCCACCAAATCGTTAGTGTAGGACCTCACTATGGGATGCTATGAAATAAAAAAAATTAACTTATACATAAGAATCAAAATATTTGAAGTAACACATTTTTACTCTTTAAATGGAATAGAAGAAATATAAAAAATTCATATTAGGAAAAATACCTCTTCCCCTAGTCTGTTGACGTTGATAATTTGCAATGTAGTTTTGTCGGTAGTAGGAAGACACTTCCAAGCATTCATTTCCAAATTGTTTTCCCACTTGCCCAGAGTGGAAGAGCATAATTATCCTCCTAGGAAACTAGGAGCCTAGCCGACTTACTATCTCCAAGAAAAATTTCAGTCTCTTCGCCCTCTATGCCCGTGACTCCAAGAACAACAAGGCACATGTTCTCTAAGAATACTATCACAAGAATTATATCTTCCAAAAATTATCCAAACTCTCAGCACGCTCAACCTCCTCTCTTATTTATCAAGTTTCCATACACCCTTCCCCAAGTCTCCTCAACCACCCTCATTAATATCCATCAACCTCCCTTATCTAGATTTTTGGGAAAAGTTAAAATAAAACTAAAATATAAATGACTTGCATAAATAACAATAAATAAAATGCAAAATATTTCTTCCCATGCTATCTTATAAATGCAATTTGATAATTATCCCCAAACTGAACATGACTACCCACCATACTCATTTAATTCATCATATCAACCATCAATCAAGTCAAATAAGATATTTAATGCTACAAGATATTTTTGCAGGAAATATAATTTACATAGTCATTCATTCAATTAAATACTTAATAATCTAGTTTAATAATTAATCCATTAATTAATTTTACTAGCGTACATGTGTAGGGTATGTGTGTGTAGCTAGCGAACACATAGCCTATGCATGTGCCAATGATAATCAATCACTACCTCTAGTGCATAGTTCATGTATGATCACACCAAGGCATGCAGGACAATGAATGAATCATTCAGTAACATTAACTAACAAAACTATAATAATTAATCCATAATTGATCATTACACTTAAAATATAAAAATAGAATGAAAATGAGTGTTCTAAAACCAAATGAGAAACAAGAGTGGCACATCTAATTCTAAAGCAATAATCTCAACTAATGATGGAGACCCCTCAGGGATCACCATGCCCACAGGTGCAGAGTTATGATTAAATAAAACTCTACGCAACTTCTTCCTCGAGCTTCTCTTGAACCTTTTAAACGGGCCCAAAATCCTCAGTTCTCATATCAATCAATAGCACTCAAAACCAGGCACTAAACCTTCTACATCAACCAAGCACTTGAAACAATGCGCTTATCTCCTAAGCGCTTAAACTCCAAGCGCTCATCCACATGCGACCACGGGTTGGAACCAAGGGTGTGGATATCATATCTCTGGAGGTTCTAACTCGCAAAGATCTCACATGACTTTGATCCGGTATGATGTGTTGCTAACCACATAGAACTGTTGACATGGGTCTGCCACATGTCGACGTTGACTAAGCTTCCATGTTTCATCTCGATCTGTGACTTTCACACACTCCATTGTAGAGTTGACACTGAAATGTTCCATCCTCCGTGTGAGCCACGTGTCACTCTTTGAGTGGTTGCATATGTATGTTGATGTATGTCAGGACCAGAATGTTGGACCTTTTTCCTGCGCTTACTCTTCTCCTAGTCCAATCTGATATGTTAAATATCGATCATCTTCATTGATCCAATCTGCTTCTTCATTGTCGATATTCTCTCCTGATGGATGGATATATCTTGCTTCTCCACGCTTCCACTAAACCTCATATTACCATTGATTTCATATTTTCAATGGATGTTTGCCACGTATGTCAGACACCAGGTCATCAGAACAATTCTAGACTTCACCTCTTCTTACGATGTTTGAGATCTGAAAGGACTTGGACCGTTGACCTTGTTGATGATCAATGGTCATGACTTCACCATCTATGCATCTGGACTATTTACTCTTTCAACTGTAGATCTAGTGGCTTCATCTAGATCTATTCTAAGTTTTTGTTTTCTCGTCATTTTTAATGAGAACCATTGATCTCGTTCAGGCGTAAATCCATGTCTTGCCTTAACTCCATTACACCTCAAAAACCGTGATAAGGTTTCCTTCCATCGATCTGGCACTGGAATCGATGGTCAGATCTTTCTCTCACCATCGAACTGCTGAATGTCGATACTTTCACATTCTCACTTCACTTCCTCCACTTCTAATACAATAAGGATCGACAGTCAGGGTTATACCTAACAACGATTTGACAAAGTAGATCTCTTTCTCCTTTTGTTATATCGCTTGGCACGATCTAGATTGTTGATCCTTCCAGTGATCAATGATCAACGACTGTTGTAGCTTATGTTGTGTTCAAACCTACAAACACTCCCTCTTACCTGCATACAACACTAAATAAACATGTATAGGTTATTCCATTATTTCAATGACTCGCGATTCATCCATTGATGCACGAAGACTCCATATAAGTACACACGGATTCTATTAATGAATATGTACATGAATTTTACAAAGGCCTTCTCACCTTATGGACTTGATTTAGATTTTTGTATCCTCTAATTAGCTTATCGGCCACACTTGGCCTCTTTCACACTCACACCTCTCACTTTGTCTCAGCGCACACATCTCTCATCCCTCTTATTCCCGTAGGCTTACAATTTTCTGTATGGAAGGTCTCCTTCCATTTCATCAACAAATCCCTAATATTATGCAACTAATACCCACAATAGTACTCTCGTACTTTACAATTGAATACTACATACATAGGATGATCTTCCTAAACACAACTAATTGCTAAATTAATCCTTTATACTTCAATTAGGAAAAACAAACCCTATCCTTCTATAATCCAACAAAACCATGCCAAATTACATTAATTCAAAGTTTAGGGAACCCACTCCCTTAGCAAATGTCAAGACCCCTAGGTCCAATCAACAAGGTTGATCTTGGAGGTGAAATGCTCCTGCATCAGACTCCCAAGGTTAAAAAAATTCATGATATCCTAATCATGAGTCTTCATTTGTTGAATTTCTCTTGGATCCCAAATCCTATATTGTTTTTGTTTACCTGCATTGTTGGCATGCTCTTCTATTGTTGTTTTTTTCAATTCTCCAGGTTTCCAAATTTTATGCAACCTTCCAGGATCCCATACTTTACATTGTTGGTGTGCAACATCTCTTATTGCTTTAGTAAGATGTACTTGCATGTTTCTCTTCTTCTTATTATTCTTCTTATATATCCTCTTGTAAATCCTCATCAAATGCATCCATAACTCCTCCATGTCCAGTCTTGTCCTCTTTTGGTACACACCACTGCTGCATTTTGTCTACTACAAATTTCCATGGAAAATTTGTATGGTTGTTGCCATCTCTTTGTCTCCATTTTCTTGTCTATCCTCATCTTCTTGAGAAAATTTCCATCAAATAGAAACTTATGCAAAAAATATTGCATATCCTTAAGTTGCATGCTCAGTCTACAATATTTCTCAACTAAATTATGTTCTTGGAATTTATTAAAATGACATATTTTATGCAAACAATTTATACCTTCCTCCACGATCAAGCACCAATGATCATCAACACCATCCTCATCTAATGTCATTTCTCCCCTGGAAATCTCCATACTTGTGTCATTGTAGCCCTGCATAGCTCTTGCCAAGATTCCATATACTTCATCATTTGCTTCCTTGCAATCAATTGTTGAATAGGCCATTGATCTAAAAATGAAGAAGACTTGAAAAAACTTGAAAACTTATTGCAAGTGAATGTTATGTGTTTAAAGCAAAAGGCTCAGTTTGCAACACATAAATTAAAGGATTACTTATGCAAATTACACATAGACAGCAGCATAATCAATGAACATAAACACATAAGCACAGCAATTGATAAAGGATTTCACCCCTCTTATGGGCTACATCTCCTGGTCCAGCTTCCAATGGATCATTATTATTAATTTCTCAAAAAGTGCTCAAAAACATGTCTTACAATGCTCAAACTGACAAACCGACTGCTCCAATGGCTACCCAGCGTCCCAAAACCCCTATCTGGCCTCTTTTGGCACCTCAATCGGTCTAAAAACGAAGAAGTTATGCCTCCTGAAAGTCTCCCTCTTCAAGCTTGTTGTCTCTGGTTCTACAATTTGCACCCCCCTTCCTTGAACTTGGCTCACACGCTCATTTAAGCGCAAAAACCCAGCACCGGGTGCAACCGTGCCAACGGTGCAAACCGTAGGACGGTTAAGGGCACGCCAGCCCTAACTGCCTCGGCACCTGGGCACGTGGGTCATACGACCTCGGGCTATGGCAAAAGCACTTAACCGTTACAAAATCGATTCATAAACCCCACGCTCCTGGTCGAGGTCACATGGAAATAATAAAAACAGTGGTTTATAGTTCTAAAACCCCACGCGAACGGTTACAACCGCATACATTTTATATTACGGTTACATGCTTTTGAAATGAAACCACGGGCTATGTAATATAGACCCCACGCGTTTCTAACTGTCGACTATATAACACGGTCATATTACAATGCCAACAACCATGGGCCGGGGCTAAGCCCCGACCCGTCCTCCCTCCAATTACAAACTTATATGAATTTAAATACAATAAAACCCATATACATGTTAAGAAACAAATGGCGGAATATTGATCAGCGGAGGTTTGTGAAGGCTTATGTGGTGGGGAGGTCCGAGGGTCGAACCCCATGGCCTCCAATATATTTTACATAAAACCAATAGCCAAATAATGAGTGACACATGGTGCCTCCAGATTGGGCCACGTGTCCTCATACCATTTTCCAGCTACAGGACATGTGTCGCTCCTAGATTCGTCAATAGTCAACCCATCAACAACTGCCACATCATCATCGTACGGTTTGTATGACCCTGCCACGTCAGACCGTACGGACTGTACGGACTGTACGGACAAGTACAGTCAACATCAAACTTTTTGCTTGTTTGGCTTGGCGAACAGATCGCGATATCTTCTCCATACGGCGTCCATTTGACAAAGTAAATATACCGCTGGAATCTCGAAGACAAGACGGACGCAATGGCACTATTTTCGTCGCATTCCGAGCACTTTGAAATTTGAGCAAAATTTGATCCCCTGATCACACCTCCCCATTGGGAAGCTTTTGGGCCTCCAAAAGACTATCTCATTCTATGTGAATATGAGGGTATAGTTCCCTCACCCTTCCAACCTCAATCCACTTGGCCTTGCTTGGATTCATCCGTTTAAGACCAACTCGCAAATACTCCACATTTCCCCGCTTCGAAGTTCGCATTCTCCTGTCAAGGATGGTGTCTTCCTGCAGTTAAGTTAGATACTCTGGAGAAAAATAATCTATGGAAGGAATCTGAACATGCTCTCCTTGATCATCAATCAAAGGAGGCTCATACAACTTCAAATTCTCAACATTAACAACTGCATACATCTGCATGTAAGGAGGCAAATCTAAACGAAAAGCATTGTTACCAATCTTGTCGACAATTTTGAAGGGACCATATCGAATTGGTTTCAACTTTTTACCTTCT